>JBAPGN010002803.1:0-18456 GCA_037355405.1 Vitis amurensis
AAAAAGTTGAAATAAAAAAAAATCTAAAATGAATAAAAAATATTTTTTACTTATTTAATTTTGTATATAAAAATTAAATAATTTAAAAATATATAAATTTCTTAATAATTTTAATCATATTTGAATTTCTTTTATGTTTTTCATATTAAAACCAAACATAAAAATAATAATTTTTTTTCTTCCCTTAATACTTTATAAACCAAAAATAGCGTTAAGCTAAGTAAAGCTTACTAGAATTCAGTATAAGAAATAATTTAATACATTAATATTAATTTAGCCTTAGTTTGACTAGGAGATTTTTTTCAAAATATTGATAAACATGCATTTAACCTTTGACCAATTAATTAGAAAGCATTGTTTTGTGTTTTGAAGAAATATACTCATTCAGTTGAGCACATATACATTTTGTGGAGCTCGATGAGTTGGATGAGATGAATTAGACAATTATATTGCAATAATTCGTTTAAAATGGTAGATATTATGCAATCGTGTAGGTTTGATTTCTTAGGATCTTAGCAAAATCATTTGAAAAGAATGAGATGATTAAGGAGTTTTGAATTTGGTTGCATTTAGGAACAGAATAGCTTGTTTGTCTTAGTGATTAGTTTAGAAAATAAGTCTTTTTTTTTTGCTTGGTGTTACTGTACTTTATTCTCGCCTTACAAATTGTGTTTTTGAAAATGCAGTCCATGGAAGAGAGTTTCGCTGAATCGATTTGATACTGGTTTGTATGGCCGGATGGTAGGGCATCATTGAAAGAAATAATTCATTTCAAAGCGGATCACATCAGGATACCAGGGTTCCAGTGACTTGAGGATATTTTGAATTCCTCGATGGATGAACAAATGTGATTTCATCGGTCATTTACTACTTTATGGTGATAAATATCTCAAGAAGGGCAAGCTCAAGTATCACATGCCCGAACTTTATACTGAAAGTCAAACAACCAAATAAATGAGTTGTACGCAAAATGAAAAAGAATCGACGATCCTAGCAAAGTGTTATGATTCTATCAACCAACATCGAAAGATGACAAAAAGAAACTGGCCACGATATTCTTGTTGGATGGGTGTTTTTTACTACCGTTTCATTGTACTACAGCACAACAAGGGAGGATGGATCAACGCTTGAATTTTACAAATCATGATACAGACTTATATAAAAAGACTTGTTCTTGTTAGAGAACAAACTTCCCTATCAAGTTCTCAAGGCTGGTTCGAAGATGCCGATTTTTGAGGCAGAGTCGAAAGATTTTTCAATGGAAGAGATGATAAAAGATTTTGTCAGTATCTCACATTCCCCTTGCCTCGAGGAAAATCGGAAAGAGAAACATCGGAAAGAGGAAAAATAGATGAGCCTTGGCCATCTCCTTCACCTTTTGCAACGTGCAGTTTTAGGCCAATTGGAAACAAATCACCCACAACAAAAAGAGGATGAAGCTTGAGGAAAAAAGCAACGTGAGAGACAATGTCTCCCTAAAGGAGGAATTAGAAAGTTGTTGAGCGACTCCCTGCTTTACTCCCCCACAACAAAGAAGGCAAAGTACAAAGGAAATCCATTCGTCACTCATTCAAAAAACGCCCAACAACTTACAACAGTGGGCATCCGTTTTAAGCCCAATGAGACGGGTTATTTGGGAGATATTTCTTTCACTTCTGAATTGCTCTGGCATTACTGGATGCCTTAGGCTTCCTCCAATCACCCATTGACACCTCAACTATGATAATTTTCTTAAACTTGATAGCCTTCGAATCCTCAAATACCCCCAACGACCTTGGCGTAATCTTCTTACCCTATGCTTCCTGGACTCACTCATTGATCATTGGGACGACGTTAAGGAGCTTCAGGCAGCCCAAGTACTCCATAACTTTTTGGGTGACCAAAGAGAAGTGGCCAAATTTTTCAACCACGTATGCGGCAAATTGGTACCAAATTCTATGCTTATAAAAATGTGAAACTACAAATTCAAAAAGCATATTGAAAGTCACTACCAGAGCAAATTGCGGAATATGGTTGCTTCAATGCAAAGCATACCTATTTTAGTTAGTCCCTGGAGTTATCATTGCGTTGTTTGCTGCATTTTTAGGAACTACTCCTTACTGCTATTCAAGCCTACACTTCACTTGCCTGAAGCTGATAGAGTTGCTTCTTAGTATACCTATTATCCCCGCCTTGTCAGGTAAGATACTTGCACTCAATGTTGTTTGCTTTTCTTCACTTTCTATGTGGCCCACAAAATTGCTCTTCATGTAAGGGGTCCTAGCTTTAGAGTTAATCCGTTCACCTCATATGGTTGTACAGACGTCATCTAATGTACTCATGTAGTCTTATCATTTATGCTTATCTTATGAGGAAAGTGTGTCTTAATGTTTGATTTGAAAATATATGCAAAATGATTACTATCTTTTCATATCTCAAACCATGATTTCAAAATATCAATTTGTTAATTCAATTACTTTTAGATCAAAAGTAGTATTAAGATACTATTTTTAATGATATAAGTACTACATTTGACTTAAATGGAAACTATTAAAACATACTTTTACACCCAAACACACTTTTCTTTATCTTATTTTGGTATCTTTTAAACTTTTGCAAGGGACTTTAAAAGTAGTGTAGAGAAAAAAAAAAAATGGTGTATTTAACATTCTCTTTTTATGCGTCCATGATTACGAATAATTTGTAATTAAATGAATGAAATATGGACAATGATAGCATGTTTCATTTCCATAAAATTATAAAACATTTAGGTTTTAATTTAGAAATTATTTCTGTCAAAGACCTTTTATTTAAGTGTTTGGTGTTTTTCTCCTTTTTTATTTTTTATACATTAGTTGATAATTGTTGATTTATCATAAAATCGGTATAAGACAAATTTCCTTATCAACTCAAAAATGCTTTAGAATTTCTTGCCACTCAAAAAGTGCTCTATAGTTTTCTATTAGGTATGACAATAATGTTGGTCCCTTAGAAAAATAATGGTTGAAAATGACCTTGGGATGAGTGTGTAAGGTCAGAGATGGTTAGACACCATTATATAAACTTGGGATGAGTCATGGTCACTAATAGCTCATTGGTTTTGAGATGAGGATGACTAAATCTTTAATCCTAACAAGTGGTATCAAAATTAGGTCGTGGGTTCAAGTTGTAAGAGCCCCAATGTTAAGTATAACAACTAATCTCTAATACCATGAAAAAAATTTCTTATTGGAAGCATATATCAATGCTTTAGACGTGAAATTCATCACCTTATAAACACAAATAATAGGAATAGAGGGTAGAGATTACACCACATGAGCTTTCCTAAATGGTTGATAAAAAAACATCTACATTCAACTTTGAGCCCTAGAATCAAGCCTAGGGAAAAAAAAAAAAGGGAATTTACTATGAGAACATGAGTGTTATAAAAAAAAGGGAATAAATAATACTTGTTGAAAAGAATATTAAGGATAGAGGTGTAACTTACTTGGATTGGATCGACTCAATCTGAACCCAACTTAATGCTTGGGTTGATTTGGGCAAACATTTTCAATACTTGGATTGAGTTTGGGTTAAATTTTCTCAATCTGAACTCAATTTGGATTTTGTTTGAGCCAAAATTCGGACAATCTAAGTTTAACCCAAGCATAATTTAATCTTTTTTATAATATTTATTATTTAGTTTAATAATATTCATTTTCTTTTTAGATTTTAAAAGAAAAAATTAAATTATAATTATATCATATTTTTTTTTAGTTTTTTTAGAAAAATACATCAGTTTATTTTACTTTTTTAATGTTATATTGAAGTTTTGTCTTATTTAAGGTTTAAGTTTTGGTATAAATATATAAAAGATTTTGAATTATGCGGCTCAATTAACCAAACTAACTTGAGTTTAATATGATCAACTCAAGTTGAACTGACCAACTCTAGTTGAACTAGCCAATTCGAGTTTAACTGACCAACTCGAGTTTAACTGGCCAACTTGAGTTTAACTTGACCAATTCGAGTTTAACTTGATCAACTTGAATTCAATCCAAGTTTTAAAAAATAAAGTTAGATTAGGCTTGGGTTGAATACCTTAACTAAGAGGTAGGGTTGGATTGAGTTTGGGTTGAGGTTGAGTCCATTATTTCTTAATTTGAGTTGAACACAAATTAGCTATCAACCTAACCAATCTACTCAAGTTGCACATCTAATTATGAATAATAATATTAATATAAAAAATTATTAAAAATATCAAATTATAATTTTTAATAAATAACAAATAGTATTTTTTTTATCTGTGTTATGTTATTAAGTTTTTCAAGATTAAGGTAATGTTTGTTTTTTAAATGAATAGAAAAAATAAAAATATTTGACTTTTTTTATTCAATTAAAAGTAATTTGTTAATATCAACCAATATAACAAAATTGAACTTATTAATAACAAGTTCACTTTAATTATATTGGTTGATACTAAGACATCAATTGTAGAAGAAAGGATTAATCGATCCCGAAGTAGATTAAGGTAGTAGGCATCCAATTTAAGCCTAGTGAGACGAGTTACCTGACAAACATTTATTTTACTTCTCATTGCTTTCGCGCATCATTAGATGCCTTAGACTTATTTCAATCACCATTGCATCTTGATCTTGATTCTTATCTCTCTTTCCTATTATCTTATTTTGATTATATAGCTTTATTTTGTCTTTCACACATTGCTTTACCCAGAGTATTTATGTTTTAACTGTGCAGATCACAAGTATTGGGATATTTTGTTGGATCTTGATGAATATTTTGATTCCCAACATGTGTGTGGATGATTAGGTTTAGATTGATTGAGAGTTATGTAAACTCCATTTGAGAGTTTTAGGGGGTTTATGTAACTTGATTGTCACAAAATTACCAAATGGAAGATCGTTATGACCTTTAGTTCTTGTATTTGTTTTGTTGACAATTTTATTCTTTTTCATTTTGGTAAAGGAAATTTTTTGGATAGTGATTTACTCTCTATAAAAGATTTGAGGTTGTTGTTTGTTCAATTGGAATGTCATAGGTAAGTTTAAAAAGGTTTATTTAGTAACAAGTTAAGATTTTTCTTAAAGGATTGGGTTGGATCAATAACTTTTCTAAACTAAATGGTTAATATTATTTTTTTCTAAAAAAATTCAGGGCAGTCAAGTGCTAGCATTAGTGCTCAAGCGCTCCCACTGTTCAAGCACCTATCTAAGTGTTCAAGTGCCTAAGGCGCTCAAGTAATCGATAAATGTGCTCGAGCGACCTTCCAAATCTGCTAGAATATGGTAGATCGACTTTTTGAAAATAAAAGATTTATTCTTTTTTTTGGAAAATTTAGAACCAATCCTCTAGGTCTTATGACTTATATAAACTTTTCTTAAATCTATTTTTGGTTGGATATTTTGAGAGAATCAATCTTAACTTACCTTATCATTTTCAAACTCTCTCGAGACTTCATTAATCAAATTCTGCGTTGTTGGAACTTGGAAGGATCTGTATCCCTTCAGAGGATGAGGTGAACCCATTGGAGCATTAGAGATATTGCATCATGAATGTGCATAATGAAAAGTTAAAATTATTTTAATTAAATTATGATAATTTTTTTAAGAGAAACATTATCTAAATCAATTTTTAAGTTGACTTTAAAAAAAGAAAAATATTATCTGAAATAATTAAATTAAATAATGATAGGATGCATATATAAGTGAAATGATAAAGGTAATTTTAGTATTAAAAAAAAAAAAGTTGACAAAGACTTTAATATTTCATATGTAGTATAGATATAAACATGCCAAAATGGGAAAGCTACTAGAGACTAATCACACATTTTATTAAACTTTTTAGATAAGAGAATAGAAGGAATTAAAATAAAGTGTTTACTAAATAGACCTTGTAAAGAGAATGAAAATGAAAAACAATTAATTAAGTTACTAGAAGTACTCATCTTAAATAATTACTTTTTTTTTTATAAAAAAAATTATATTAATATCACCTTGCTTATAATTCATTTTAAAATACATATAAATATAGAAAATGAGATTAAATATCTAATTGTGCAAATGTTTATTAAAAATAAAATAAAAATCTAGTAATTTTAGTATTTCCCATTTTAAAAGAAATTAACTAGGTAACAATGAAATGCCTTAGTTTTATCAATTGTGTCAGCAAATGTTTAAGATTGATTTTCAATGAGTAATAAACTGTTTAAGGAGAAGGAAGCTTTTCAAAAGTGTTACAATCATTACACATGGCAATAAAAATGGAATGAGGCGCTTATGTAAAATACAAAAAAAATACTAAATTTTTTTATTACTTTCTATCTAATTTTAATTGTAATTGATATTAAATATTTAATTGTGTAAGTATTTATAAAAAATAAAAATAAATAAAATCCAAGCAACTATGCTCTAATTTTTACTTTAGATTTTTAAGTTTGTTTTATTTTTTTTTAATTATAAAAATAAGAATTGAAAATGAAATATTATATGGTAGGTACATGTAATTTTGGCAGGGGAAGAGAAGAATCGGTGATGTTGGGATGACATTTTTACCCAACCTTTTGTGTTTACAGAATCAAAAGGGGTTTCTTAAGCATCTAAGAAATCGTTTCTCATCCTCGTGCAATTAGCCCTTTTTCTCTTTAATTCCTAATTGCAAGTAAACAAGTGGAATAAATATAGGATTTAATTTCATTAAGATTTTTTATGGTTTGATGTAAATACAATCACATTGATTTTCGATTTTATTAATAAACATTTTCATAAATTTATTCTATTAATAAAACTTATTATTTAGAAATATTTGAAGTCAAATGGATTTTCAATAAATCTATTTAACAATTCTTTAAAAATTATTTTTTATCTTCTAAAAAATAAATTTTATATATGAAATATATTTATAAAGATGTTAATAACCAAATTTAGAATCTAATCATAATTTAATATATTCAAAATTAGCTCATAAAAAAGCATTTTTAAGCATAGGTAAGAAAATAGTTTCTCTTCACTTTTGTGAGTATAGCCTTATTCTTTTATTAATTCCTTGTTGTAAGTAAACAAAACAAATCTTTTATTAATTCCTTATTGCAAGTAAACAAAACAAATAGGTGAATGATCATTTTGTTTCATTAATTGCTTATTGCAAGTTGCAAATTGCAATTTGCAATAAGGAATTAATAAAACAAAACGATGGATCAAAAAAAAAAAAGATAATATAGAAGAAATGGTTTGTTCAAACACATCTAATGAAACCTTTTTACATTCTGAAAAATACAGAACTTTGAGTTACATAAATTGATACAAATTTTAAATTAAAAAAGAAAAAGAAAAAATTCATTACCCTAATTAAAACACAATTTTGTCTGTTACTAAACTATATTAAAGGTGCATTAGCTTTAGTGTCTCACATTTATAGCCATTTGGAATTTTAAACCTTATTACCTTAGTTTGACTTAGTAGATTATTATTATTATTATTTAAAAAAAGAGTAATCCACAAGGAAAGTGAGGCATTTATTTGGAATTTTAAACCTCAATTTGATTTAATAAATTATTTTTTTCACAAGGAAAATGCTAGGCATTTTATAGATTATAACCATTTGGAGTTTTAAACCTTAGTTTGACTTTGTCGAATTTATTTTATTTTATTTTTCACAAGGAAAATGTAGGCATTTATTTTAAACAATAGTTTGACTTAGTAGATTATTATTATTATTATTTTTTCACAAGGAAAATGTCAGGCATTTATAACCATTTGGAGTTTTAAACCCTAGTTTGACTTAGTAGATGCACTTATTCCCCTCTGATGGAAAATATAAGGATGCGTGTACACTAATCGTCCTTTAATTGAGGTTAGCCCTCCAATAATTGATAGGTGGCACCATTGAAATTAAGGCTTGCTTCCCCGTTTCTATTCAAATTTCCAATACTTGCGGTACGTAATCATATTTATTTTCATTTTACCATTCTTTTATATATATAACTCATCATTGCAGCCAACACTTATTATTATAAAAATGATGTAAATATTGGAGTCAGGTATGCAGAGTGCTGCTTCTCACTGACGTAAGGAAAGGAGGTGGCCTCAATGACGTGAGGAAAGGTGGTGTCAATGGAAGAAAAGTGATTTTCTTCTCCACTCTCAGCAAGTCAGAGATGAGAAGGATGAAATAAAGAAAAAAAAGGGGGAATGGAGAAGAAAAGTAACAGGCCGGGATTTCTCCACATGCCCTTAGGTTTATTTTATTTCACCACATTCCGTTGGGTTTATTTTATTATCCACTTGAGAGATTCTCTTCTTCCTTCCATATATACACACATTCTGGACCTCCCTCACCAACCTCCCAAAGTCAACGCCGGAACCCAGCCTACAGCAGACCTCCATCTCAACACCCAACACGTAAGCACCCACGACCCTCAACTCCATCATCTCCACCACATCGACAGCACCCTCCGCACCCATCCTGATCTTCACAGCCTTGCTGCTACCCACACCCTGGTCACTTCCACGGCCTTCCATACCCACCCCATATGGAACCAGCCTTCACGCCCCGGTAAACACCAATCCTCACATACAACTTCAGATCTCCATTCAATCATACGGTCTTCCACCTCCACCACACCACAGCATCATCACCTCTCAGAGCCCGTAATCACCATTCTGGAACAACGCCCATACAGCTCACCACCACAATCATCACTTCTCAAAGCCCATAGCACCACTGCGCCTCAGCCGACGCAGCACCACACACCTCTATCTGCATGGAGAACAACGCCATCGCAGGCACCCCTACGCCACCGAGCACTAACAACATCGCAGGCACCACTAATCCGCCGCCGAGCAATAACAAGTACTGCTCCCTCTTTCCTCGTACCTTTTGGTTTGCTCGATTGAGTGAGTTTATTTTGTTTGCCATTGCTGTAGTATAGTTTTATTTGCTTCACTTTGCAACCATTGTGGTGGTGAAATTGGTGATGACTTATAAATGGGAGAATTGAACGGGCTTTTAAAAGGGGTAATTTGTAATATTTATCGTAACACACGTAAAAAATGAGAAATCTTTTGCCAAGATTGTCTTGATTCCTATTATATTTTTCCTTCTAAAGTTATAATCTTTGCGACGTGGAAGACATCACGTTATTATTATTATTATTTTAAATTACATTATTTTTCACTATTTATAATTAAAAAAAATAAAACCTTTGAGTACAAAAATAAATACTGTTTTGTAACAAATTGAATAGATGATCTTGAATTTATCTTAAAAGCTACTTTATATTAATTAATTTTAAAAATACAAATTAATTTATTTCTATATATTTTGTTCTTTTTACTGAGAAATTGTTTTCAAATTATAAATGAAATAATTAAATTTCAAGATAAAAAATAAATTTTTAAAATTTAAAGTCTATTTAATAAAATAAATTTAAAACTAGAAGGAAATAAAAAATGCTTATTTAAAGTTTATTTAAAAATGATTTAATATATTCAAAATTCAAACAAAAATTAAAAAATCAGAATAAAATAAAACCCATGCACCTTTTTTTATATATGATAATTAGGGAACACATCAAAATTATGGTTTAGTTTTCATCATCAATTTTAAAATCAATATTCCTTAAATCCACGATGGTTTTATTAAATTCATTGAGGTGGTCTTTAATAGGCGTATCTTATTTTATCTAGAAAGTGAACAACCATTTTTTTAAATGTAAACGATTTGTAAAATACTTCGTCATGTACAAACTTTCTAGCTTCAACCATAACTTGCTAGTCATTTCTTCTTCTAGAACTTCATGAAGTACCTCATTATCCCAAGTATAATAGAATAATACTATGCGCTTTCTCCATAAGCTCATCATTTTTTTCATCAGACATCGATCTTGATAGACCCTCTCTACCTTTGGACAACCCTAGTTAAACCAATAAGGCAGATATCTTAACGCGCTACAAACCAAAATCATTTCTTTCATCAAACTTCTTAACCTTAAACTTTATCATCATTCCAAGTCTAATAACTTAAGCTCTTATGCCAATTTGTTATGCAAAACCACGATAAAGAATAATAATAAGGGAAAAAAAATAAGAAAATGAAAACAAAACACACATAGTTTGACCTTAAGCCTACATCCATGGGTGAAGATAAAGAAGAACTTTCACTATTAGTTGTTGAAGGAGATTACAAACCTTCAGCTCTCAAATTCCAAAGTCCCAATTTATACAAAAAAAAAAAAAAAAAAAAAAATCACTCTTTTGGTAAAAAAAAAACTTTATATATTTTTTTTCTTCTAATTACAAAGGAAGATTCCATATAAGAAACTAAGTATATAATTATCAAATATGTTTTCTCCAAAAAAAAAAAAATCATAATAGAATATTTCTTATAATAATATAAAACCCACTTACAAGAATATCTTTTATTAATAAATTATCAATAATTTTTCAATTGACTCAAAAATAAAATTTGAGATACTTTTCAACATATTCTGTTGAACAAGATGAGTTCAATTAGAAAATTATATTGCAATAATTCATTTAAAGTGATAGATAATATGAAAGTGTGTAGGTTTGAGTTTAACAAAAATGCATTTGAAATAATGAGATATGATTAAAGGGTTTGAATGCTTTGGGGGATGGCGTGTTTTCATGTGGCTGTATATTAATTGATTAGTTAGAGTCTTTTTTTGGTTTGGTAACCGGGAACCATTTATTCGCAGCGCTACAAAAGGCGAAAGTTCAAATGATGAGCATCTAATTGATATCGATACTCTAGTTTGGAATGATACCGATAAAGCGTCAAATGCAAGAGAAAGGACTCCAAGTATACCAAAGATTCCGACCGCTTTGAGAAATAGTCAAAATCAAAAGTTGCCTCAGTGGTTTAAACCAAGCGTGATTTCAATTGGTCCCTATTACTATGATAACAGGGATTGCCGGGAAGCACAAAAGCTCAAGTCTGGGCATGCTAAGAAGTTCATTGAGGAAAGTCAGCAGGAGAAAGATGTTTTGTACCTCAAAATTAAGAAAAAGACACCGGAACTGAGGAAGTGCTATGATAATAAGGCAATATGTGAAATGACCGACCAGACACTGGCGACGATGTTCTTGCTGGACGGGTGTTTTTTACTACATTTCATCAACTACAGCAGCAAGAAGGATGGGTCCGATATTTTGGGTTTTACAAATCATGAAATGGCTCATATAAAAGAGGACTTGTTCTTGCTGGAGAACCAACTTCCCTATAAAGTCCTCAAGCTGCTGTTCAAGGACGCAAAAAATTCAAAACCGTCGATGGAAGAAAAGATAAAAGATTTCGTTGCATCTCATGTCCCCTTCCCTCGAGGAATACGGGTAAAAGAAGTGAATCCTAAACCCTGCCATCTGCTCCACTATTTGCAAGGCGTCATTTTAGGCAAACCGGTAACAATTAGCCCAACACAAAAACAGGACGAAGAAGACGATGGACGTGGGAGAGGGAGACCCGAATGGCACTCATGTGAAAACGTCCAGGAGCTTAGGAAAGTGGACATCCATTTTAAGCCCAGTCCCACAAGTTATTTGACAGATATTTCTTTCGAACCTCTCTTTGGCACCACCGGATGCCTCAAGCTTCCTACTATTTCCATGAACGCCTCCACTATGATAATTTTCTTAAACTTGGTAGCCTTCGAATCCTCAGATACCACTAACAACCTTGGTGTAATCTCTTACCTATGCTTCCTGGATTCACTCATTGCTCGTTGGGACGACGTGAAGGAGCTTCAGGCAGCCGGAATACTCCGTAACTTTTTTGGCGAACAAAGAGACGTGGCCCAATTTTTCAACAACGTATGCAGCAAATTGGTACCAAATCCTTCTGCTTATGAAGATGTAAAACGACAGATTCAAAGTCATGTTGACAGGCACCACAATTGCAGATTGCGCAAATGGCATGTTCAGTGCAAGCAAAAATACTTCAGTAGCCCCTGGAGTTTGATGGCTTTGACTGCTGCAGTTATAGGACTATCGCTTACTGCCATTCAGACTTTCACATCAGTCTTCCCCCTGTAATCCACAACTGATGAGGTACCCTCTTACTCCCAACTCCCACTCTTGTCTTGTCTACATACTTGCACTACTCATGCAAAGGGCCTATCTGAAGAGCTGGATCTGACAGGCGTCATCTCCTGCACTACTCATATAGATACATTTTCAGTCTATCATGCCTAGCTACTTATTTAATTTGGAGTGTTTTACGGGAAAATTGTGCTTGAGGCCCTGATGGGCCTGAAAATTTATATTTTTGTGTTGGGCTTTGTTAAAAGAATGCATCTTATCATGGAAGAAAAACCTGGTGTATTTAACATTATCTAATTTTGTGTGTGCCATTGGTACGAATAATTTGTAATTTACGCTAGAACCGGTGTATTTAACATTATCTAATTTTGTGTGTTCCATTGGTACGAATAATTTGTAATTTATGCTCAACGGTGATTCTGATAAGTACTTTTAATCTTTTTTTTTTTTTTTTTGTAAAAATTAGATATTTGATAAATTTAAAATATACTTTCAAAAATCTAAACAATAATAGAAAAAAAAATCACTTATAGTGTTTTTTTAAAAAACATTTATGAGTGATTCTCCTAAAAACATTTTTAGAAAAAATATTTCTATTAAAAACACTTTCAATAAAAACGCTTTCAAAAATATATAATTACGATATTTGATAATGATTTTAGAAAAATTCTAATTTTTTAATATTTAAAATTTTTTACCTTTCAAATATTACAAAGGTTAAAAATACTTATTAAAATTACTGTTAAATGCATTTTTAAACTCATTCTACAATCATTTTAGGAAAAATTTTAATATTTTTAAGACTTAAAATTTTTTATCAAAGTATTATAAATATTAAAAATGCTTTTCTCCTCGTTTCCCTTTTTACATGCATTCTTTCACAATTGTTGATATATCATAAAAAGCATAAAGAAAATTTCCTTGCCTCTTCCGTTCCACCAACCTGACTCTTCCGTTCTATATGTTATACTCTCTAGTTCTACTTCACGCTTCAGTTGTGTGAAGTAGGCTGTTGTAACACAAGAAATTTTGGGATAGGGTTTGATATGATCATTTTTCTTCATCATATCCACCACCATTTATCACATGCATAAGTAATGAATTAAAAAAAAAAAATGATAACAAGGCACTTCTTGCATGGTTGTATTCCATCAGATGCATATATCCAAATTTTTAGAGTTTGCTCAGTGGTGTTATTTAAAAAGAGTTTTTTTTTAACAATTATTTTTAATAGTTTATAAAATTATTTAACAGTTACTCTTTAAACTAGTTTTTAAAAATAAAATGAAAATAAAGAAAAGTTTTCACAACACAAATAAAAGTGATTTTCACTTGTTTTTTTAAAATAAAATAATAATTTAAAAAAAATCATATAAAAAAAAATGAAATAGAATACGATGTCCTTCTTCTTTTATTCTTTCTTCGTTAATCGATATAAAAATCTTTAAATATGATCACTTTTTCAATTATGCACATCTTTTGGAATTTCTTTTAAATTCTTTAAAAAAAATTATTGGACAAATAAATTCTTAATTAATAGCATTCCAAACATAAAATTCACCCATTTTTAATAATAATTTAAGACTCAATTCATATTGAGAAAATAAATGCTAAGCTTAAATGAGAAAAACACCCAAGAGGGGGGTGAATTGGGTTTTTAAAAAAAACTTTTTCCACACAATAATTACAAACACAATATAAGCAAAAATAAGAAGATAGAATTAGAGAATTCAAACTCGGATTTTATAGTGGTTTGGCACTTCCATGCCTACGTCCATTCTCCTCAATCTCCTAACCAAGTGAGGGTTCTACTAGCTTGAAACTTCAACCAAGTTTCCAATCTTTTACACTTGGATTCCGGCTCCAATGGGCGCTTACACAATTTCTTCAAGATTCAAACCTCTTGAAAGCGTTAACACTCAAGAGTTACAAGAAAGAAAACCTCAACCTAGCTCAATTACAAATCAAAGCTAGGATGACTCACAAGGGTGCACTAAAAGATATGCAAGTGAGAATTTAATGCACTAAGAAAGAAATGAGAGAGTTTAGGCCAAGAACAGGTAGGTAGACAATTGATTGCAAGTGTTCTCTTTTTAATAAATGAAGTGGAACTTTCAATTTATAGGTTTCTAAGCTCAGGAGCCAAAAATAGTAAAAGGTAACCTTGACCGGTCGAGCTGAGGGTCGACCGGATTACTAGTCGTTGGAGCATTTAATGCTTTGACAGATTACCGTTGCCTCGATCGGACCTCAACTGGGAAATGATGAACCTCAACCGGGAAAAGGAAGCCACTGGGAGAGAGAGAAGATTTTGGGCTTTCTTCGACTGGACCTCGACCAGATAAGGGCAACCGGTTGAGCCGATTGGCCATAGCCTCGACCAGTTGAGCCTTTTGGCCCCGAAAACTTATCTTTTTCAATTTCTTTCTTTTTTAACACTTAGGCAAGGTCTTTAGGTGAATTAATATGTCAATTTTAGGTCATTTTGCCTAAGGTATATTTGATAAAACTCGGGTGTAAATGAAAATGAAAGTTTAAAGGATAAACCGAGTCTTCAAGGATGCATGAAATTGTATGAATAACTTTAGTGCACCCATGTATTCATCTTACATTTGTTTCCTATGATCACAAGTCTTCCAAAAGTCTTGATCTTGTATCTATTTGGTCATTTGATAAATTTTCGAGTTTATACCTGAGATTCTTAATCATTAAACCAATTAGTCATTTAATCATAGTTTGTTATCATCAAAACCCAATTAGGGGAGCCCTTGGGCTAACACATATGATCCCAAAATGATCTTGTTGGTGATAAAACATAAGTGGCTTGTTTTGGAAGTGTTTTTAATGGTTTTAAAAAATAATTTTTAAAAACAACTTTTAACCATAGTTTTAGGTGTTTTTAGAAATAAAATTATGTATAGGAATTGAATTCTAAAAACCAATTTTTTGTTCTTTTAGAAAAAAAAAACATATTTGGTTGAATGGATAAAAAATTTAAAGAGTTTCTTTTTTCTTTGATCAACTTAATTTTGTAAATATAAATAATTTTTAATTAAAAAATTATATTCATTTCTAAAATATTTCATAATTTTAAAATTAAAATTTTTTATCCATTTTTAATTATAATTTTCTTCTTCTTATTTTTAACCTTTTTCACAACCCATCCCTCACCTCCATTTTTTCCCTTTCAAGCGCTTCTTCTTCTGTCTTATATCTTTCTCATGATATCTCTCTCCATCTCTCTTTTCATCACCTTTTGCCTCCCCCACTGCTTCTTCTATCTCCCTTAATCCGTCTCTCTCCCTCTCTTTCCCACATATTTTCTCATCTAAAAATTGTTTAGTGTACTCATACCCATCTTCATTGCCTAAAGTCTAGATGGTAGTGCCGTCATCATCTTCTGTGACCACCATTGCCGTTGATTTATTCTCTCTTGTTAGAGAAAGAAAAGCCCATCTCTAGAGGGTTTGAATTTAAATGGGTTTGGCGTTTGGTTGGATTTGTTATACGATGCATCCTTAAGGGTTTGAGGGTTTTGTTAACTTTGTGTTTAGTAACTAATTTTGAAAAATAGATTTTAAAAAGTGTGGTTAAAAATCATTGTTTGTTCTTTGATGTTTTATAAAAAGTGTGACGAGAAACTTAAAGTATTTTCAATCTAT
This sequence comes from Vitis amurensis, assembly GCA_037355405.1. Lineage (NCBI taxonomy): Eukaryota > Viridiplantae > Streptophyta > Magnoliopsida > Vitales > Vitaceae > Vitis > Vitis amurensis. The sequence continues at coordinate 15,695 of JBAPGN010002803.1, forward strand.
TCTTAATATTTTTAAATATGTTTTAAAAATATTTTTTTATATCTAAAATTTTAATTTTAATTATTTTACATGTTTATATAATTATTTTTTAGAATAATTTTCAAAAAATAAATGAAAACAACCGAAAATAACTAAAATATGTTTTTTAAAAATATTTTATTTTCTGTTTTTAATAATAGAAAATAGAAAATAATTTTATAATTATCAAATGAATTTTTTAATTTTTTGTTTCAAAAAACAAAAAATTATTTTTGAAAACAATTACTAAACAAACTTTAAATGTGTTTTTTTTATCATTTTTTGGTCTCATAAATATAAAACAATTTTTGGAAACACTTTCCAAATATGCCTAAAATCTCGGTTTTGATTTCAAGGGAATAATTAATTAATTTTTGTTAGCCTTTAATTAATATCTAAATTATGAACTCTTAGAAAAATTATAGTAAATTAATTCTATTAACTTTAATGATCCAAAAACATATGGTCTGTTGGAATTTTAATTCCTTGCAAAAATTTAAAAGAAAATAAATTATATGGAGGCTTAAGTCTTTGTTTGATTTTGAAAAAATATTAAGGAGAAGAAAAATTATTAAGAATATATTTTCAACAAGCCTATTTAATAATTATTTAAAAACTAATTTCTATCTTCTAAAACATAAATTTTATATATAAAATACATTTATAAAAGCATTAACTAACTAACTTTAAAAGCTAATGATAATTTAGTACATTTCAAATTAACCCATAACTACAATTTTCCTTTTTTTTATTAATTGTTTGTTTTTTCTTTTTTTCTTGTTCCCCAAATCTAAAAGAGAATTTTAAATTATATTTAAGAAAATTGTTTCTCCTCACATTTGTGAGGATGACCTTTTTCCTTTTTTAATTCCTTGTTGTAAGTAAAAAAGGTAAATAGGCCAATGATAATTTTGTTTTATTAATTGCTTATTGCAAATAAATGAAAGAAAAAGATAATTCCACTCATTTCCTTTGTTTTCTTGCAACAAGGAGTTAGTAAAACAAGGATAGATCTCACAAAAAACCTAGGAGAAACGGTTTCCTCACACGTCTAATGAAACCCTTTTGCACTCCCAAATATACAAAAATGTCTAAGAAACCCTTTTGCTTTCCGGAGGATACAGAATTTGAGTTAGATAAATTGATACAAATTTTATCCCAAAGCACATTTTTGTCCGTTAGGCTTAGTCCCACAAGGAAAGTCCCACAAGGCTTAGTCCCAGTGAAGGAAAATGTCAGGATGCATGTGCAAATGTTGTCCTCCAGTAATTGGGATTTCACCACGTGCCATTAGGTTTATTTTATTATCCGCTCCTTCCCCATAACTTTTATTGGATGAAAATAATATAAGATATTAAAAGTTGAATATATTCTTTAAATTTTTATATATTATCTTTTATGATATAAAATAATGATAAACTAAAATACTTAATAATTTTTTATATAAGCTTTTTTTTTTCTTTATTGCACCACTATTCATATAACCATAATAATTTTATTTTAACAATTTGGATTTTTTATTGTTTTTTATTTTTTTTATAAATAATTGAAAATTAGTATTATTTTCTATTTTAAATTATAAATAAAGAAGAATTATGTTTAAAAACTATTTTAAAAAATAATTTCTAAAAAAATGGTAATATGATTTATATTTTTTATATATATTTTTTTAAAAACATTTAATTAAAAAAAATTATACGAAAATAATAAAAAGAATTAAATTTCATTCATTGATTATCCATTTTTATTTTTTACCATTAATTATTTTAATAATATATATATATATATATAATAAAGTGAAGTAATAGTCAATTTTTAAAATTTTTAAAATATGGCTATATAAAATATAAAAAATAATTAAAAATAAGAGAAAATTATAAATGAAAGGGTAATTTAAATTTAAAAAAAAATTAAAATTAAAATAAAAGATAAATACAAAAAGATAAAAAAAAAATATTTGGATGAAAAATCTCAAAATCCATCCTCATTGCTGTTAAATGGTTCTAATTAACACCATGATGATTTTATTTTGTACAAAATTTATTTTTTTAGAAAAATTTACCTTCTCGAATAATTTGAGATAAAAAAATTTAGGTGAGTATATTTAATAATTTTCTATAAGGATTTTAATTAACAAAATTTTAAACCAAGGATGATGTGATATATTAACACTAAATCTCAGGTGCTAATCAAATTAACCATTCTAGTATGTTCTCTTCCTTTCCCTAATTCCTTGTTTTTTTTTTTAGTAAATTACATCACGGGTGCATTATGCTTACTGCCTCACATTATGAACCATTTGGAATTTTAAACCTTAGTTTGACTTAGAATATATTTTTTTGTTAGTCCACGAGGAAAATGTCAGGCATTTGTCATCAAATGCAATTATTGTCCTTTGAAAAAAATGACAGGATGCATGTGGATTTATTGTTCTTTCCATCAAAGTGGCCGAGGGTCTTCATTGTTGTTATTCAGTTTTTCAAGACTTTTGGTACGCATGGCCCTACAAGGAGAGTACAAGTTTTTAATGCTGTCATCTTTAGGCTTATCGGAAGGATTAGTAAACAATGATATTAAAAGTTCTCGCATAGGCTAAGCTAAAATTAGTGATGATAAAGTTTTACACGAGTCATCACATGACACGAATTCAATGCGTATTTTGTGAATTTGAGTTGATATCAATAGGTTGAGTCATATAATTTGTAGTTATGTATACCTATTTAAACTAATAAATATTTTTTTAT
>JBAPGN010002803.1:18497-47490 GCA_037355405.1 Vitis amurensis
CCCAAACGAGCACCGCGTCAAGGCCATCCTCACCCGGTCGGAAGGAAGAGGCCGGCGTATCAAGGCTGCGCGGAACCAACAAATAAAAGACCTTCGACCAGACAACAACAAAGCGAAAGCACCCACAACACCTCCGAGGGTCCAACACGCACCCCCAACAATGGTAAACGTACCGGCCGTGGAAGCAAGTCCGGAGTTCGTAAGAAGGCCACCTTTGATCGATCTATGTTCGCAACCCCTGACCTAGCCCAACGATTTCATCTTCAACTTTGCGAATCGGACCGTAATCCCGGGTAGGACATTGCTTTTGCAAAGCTCAGTTATTTCCATTTCGATGTGCTTTTCGCCGAGAATGGGTTGGCTTCCTATTGTTTCCGTCAATGAGTTCGTTTATCCCAAGGTTGTGAAATGTTTCTACTCCAATATGACATTCGAAGACGAAGGACCCATTACTACCCACGATAACGGTGTACAGATCGTTTTTGATGTTTGCTGCACTTTGTCGGGATTTTTAGAGATTCCAAACGCAAGGGGGTTTTGTTTTGTATGAAGCTAAGAAGTGGCCAAGGGTAGAAGGTTTCAAACCTGCAGAAGCTTTACAGAGGCTATGTGGTTACCCGAGAGCTGATAGACCAACTTCCCATTTGTTGACTGTGTTGAGTCGTATCCTACATCACATGATATCGTACATTTTCATCCCTAAAGGAGGGCACCGCGATGATGTATCTTTCTTGGAGGCTTTTTTGGTTGACAGCATTCTCACAGAAAGAAAGGTTAATATTGGTTACATAATTTTCCAACATATGAAAGCATGTTCAATCAGCGAAGATTCAGTTCTCCCCTATGGCATGTTATCACAAAGATTGTCAAGTACTTCGATGTCAATTTGCGCAATGAGAAAGACGGGAAAAAACTCAAATCATTTGATACATATGATCGGGCTTCACTTCGGCGGCATGCATTTTGTACGGAAGAAAGATGGTTCATGGCAAGGAAGTCTTCCGTTCCCCCTCAGAGGTTGATGTCTCTTCAGACAATGGGCCCTCCGACGATGAAGAATATGAAGATCAGGATGTACAGGGAAGAACTCATGCAAAAGCAAATGTCACACAAATACCGTCAACAGGTGGTGTAAGAGCTAGGGCGTTAACAAATCATCCTTCACTAATTGGACCGGACGACTCTGAGGCATCAGATAAACCTCAATGCCCAGATTAAGTCCCTTGCTAACCCGCTTGGAGGAGATTGTATTAGCCAATGACCGACGGTTGACATCTCTGGAGAATCGCATTGATGGTTTTACACGAGGAAGTGAAAGAGGGTATGCAAGTTATACGCCGCCAGCATGATGAGGTGATGGTCTTCTTCCGATCCCACTTCCCGCTTCATGGACCAGACCATTAATGACCCTTCTACATTTTGTACTAGTTTTATAGTTATTAAACTTTCATTCTGTTTTTTGACATTTGGCTAATATAAATGCCCTTTTGTTATTATGACTTCTCGTATTACTTATGGATGTTGTCATCGGCCATTCACATAAATGGCCTAAATGTATTCGCTCAATGCAAATGATTGTATATGGAATGATGTATTTTCCTCTACATGTATATATTATACTATCCTTATTTTGTTTATAGCTCTTGATATATAGGTTATTTTCATCTCTTTAAACCTTCTTCTGTATATTTTAAATTGTTCGTAGACATCACATAATTTAGGTTCCCATTTGGGTGCCATGAATATTTTAGTCTTTTAAATATTGAGTCGGAAATCCCTGGTTTAAAGATGGCAGAAGGAAGGTTACGACTATTTCCATCAAAAGCATAGAAGAATCATGCGTTAGGAAGGTTATATTGAGTATTGGTTCCTTGTAAAACGTATGTATTCTCCTCCCTTGGTGTAATCTACTATAATCTCTACGAATATGGTCAGCCTACTATATTTTTTTCCCATAAAACTTTGGCATATTCAACCGTTTGAGGCAATGCATCAACCGGTAGCAAGTCCCGCTTTTGGTTTTGGGGGAAAAAAAATTGGCAGTGTCAACCGGTCGAGGAATGCATCAACCGGTCGCATGTTGGTTTGCAACCGGTAGCCACTGACCATTTTGGGACCCCCACCAAAAATGGCCAGTGTCTACCGGTCGAGTTCCCATGTCAACCGGTCGACCACATCCGGTCGACCGGTGCGTACTTACTACAATAGGGTGAGCTATGCTTGCCCTCTTGCATGAATTATCGTACTGAGTTTTGGCCCTCTGGTTTCCTTATTAAACCCATTCTTTATTTACTATTTTAAATACATTTTTATTTGAGGTGCATTTGGATGTCGCTCCATTGTGTTTTGCATAGACTTGAAGTTCAAATATCAATTCTAGAATGGTGCTATAAATGAAAATGAGATTGCTGGTAACAGGCCGATGGCATTGGATCAATTTTTACTTCCCCATTAAGGGCACTGTTTTAACTTTTAATTTTTAATCCTCACTTGTGAGCCATTGATTTCCATTGTTGTGAGCCTTTAAATTTCCATTACACATCCATCTGCAGCTGTAGTGTTTAAAGGAGAAAGGCTCACTCTAATTCAAAACCCTTTATTTTAGTTCTTCTATCTATTTTGTGTCTTCATTTTGCATGCCAAGGACAATCAAATTGAGGTTGGAGTGGATTCAAAGGGATTTCCCTTCGGAAGGCATGGGCTCTTGAAAGAAAATCCCATTTACTAAGGTGAGCAATTGTTTCTTCAGAAACAATTGAAGGAGGCCTTGGGTATTAGGTGTCTCTCAACACTTAACAAAACACTACTTTGCAAATAAAGTTGAACACATGTGTAAGGTATTCTCTAACAAGAAAAAAACCAATAGTAACTTCTAAATAAATTGGGTTATTAAATAACTTTTATCACCTCATTTTTTTAAACTAATTGTTAAGGACAGAAGGTGAGCTTATATTTTGTACCTAAAATTTCTACTTCTATATATCAATCTAGCAAAGGAAAAAATATTGATAATAATCATTTTCCCATGTTTGGATAGTATCGGATAGGAGATAGGAAAATAAATAAGAAAGAAAGTCATAGAGATGGGCTTGAAGATATATAATTTGCATGTTACCAACACACGCCATATGAATAAAAGCAGATGATCAGTTAAGTTCATTGTACAACAAAGACTCATATGACTAATTGCACAACCAATAACTAGAAAATATAACTTCGTAAGACGCCAGAGACGGGGTACAGGAATAGCAAAACGTTAACAAAAATAGTAATTTAAGCCAAAGCTTTCTCCTCTCCTCTCCTCTCCTCTCCCTCGCTGTTGTGACAAAACTGAAATACTTGATGCATAATAATCAGCTCATTTTCTGATTTCGACAGACAGACTTCTTTTGCTCTAAGAGACACCATGCTTAGCTTAGCCTTGGAATGGGATTGAAGCGCATTTTCGGAGTTGATTGTCCTGTTATTTAATTAACAAGAGAAAGCATATGAGTTATTCAAACAACTTTCCATTGTTTCTAGAATCAAAAGAAAAGGACCTTTGTGAGTTCAGATGACGAACTTGCTGCAAGGTTTGCAAGATACTTGGCCACCAGATTTTGGGCTCTGCCCCTTGCCTTTGTCACCGGTAGCAGGAGTTTTCCCCGCCTTCTTGTTAGGATGAGGAGTTGCTGTATGAGCCCCACCCTTCTTACCATCTGCACCCCATAAGCAACACTCTTTTCATCATTAACACAAAATTCAAGCCATAGAACATTTTAACAAAAAACATTGGAATTTCTCCATGTCAAGTACTCTCTCAGTTCACATCAGAATTTGTCAGATGAACTTGGGAATGTAGGGTGCAGGATGTTGTTTAAGTAGATTTAGCAGACAATCAACAGAATATTGACGAGCAATGAGCAGATAATGAATTCCACCACAATAGAATGAATTATGGATAAAACTAAAGGTTTAAAACGGAAGCTGTCAGAGGAGACTCCTACTCTCAATAGATGAATGAGAAATATATCAAAAATTTGATAAATTTATTAAAATGCAATATCAGAACATAGGAGATTTCAAACATATTTCAAATAAGATTTGAAGGTTATTTGGGATATGCTAAAAAATTTATCAATGGATGTCCAACAAGGTAAAAACTAATTTTTGGTCGAGGGATGAATAAATAGAAGTATGATAGTTCCCTTGAAAATACCAATAAAACAAAGAGACTAAAAACTTAGGAGGACAAATACCAATTTCAGATAGAAATTAACCTCCTGCAGAAATGCTCTCATAAATCACAAAGATGAATATAAATTATATCATAGGAGAAACCACACAAAATCAATATATCACTTACATATCATTTTTTAGGATACAACAATTATATTCCATACAATGCTAGCCACATAGGATACAAGCAGTAGTCAATTAGCTGCTTATCTGATTTGAGTATTGGTTTCAAATTATCGTAAGGTAAGATGAATACCTTATGAATGGGGCACCTATGCATTCCAAATTTACTCATATTTAATTATTTAACTAAGGGGACAAAAAGCACATATCAGGATAGTGTGGCATATAAATTATACAGATACACTCATAAAACCATAATTATCCATAGGCCTTGCATCAATAACTAAAGACAGCTATAAAAACCACAAATTACAAACATTGAAGATCACCTGTGTTTTGAGGTGAAACTAATTTAGCCTTTTTATCAGGAACAGGTGTTTTTCTGGCAGATTCAGTTGGCCTTTTTTTTGCTGGTTGAACCTACACAAAGACAAATGGCACGATTATAGGTAGCAGGTAACAGAACAAAAAAAATGGTTTACCATAATACCAACAGAAGAGATGCAGGTACCTTCTTCTTGGGTGTCTCTTCATCTTCACTCTCTGATCCTTCATCACTACCATCTTCAGCATCACTCATGATGTCCTCCAACAATAACCAGGCAAATGCCAAACAAATAAGTCAATTATTCTCAAACAAACTATATTAATAACAATCAAAGACAACAATTTCTTTTTTTTTTTTTTTTTTTTGAAAAAAGAAGCAAGACAGGTTTTGGCAAATTCATAATTAGCTAACATAATTATCAATATTTTTCAATTTTATTAATTGAATATTTATTTCAAATTAAAATATTCTAATGTTTAATTTATTTCAACAGTTTGGGTGTTTCTTTACCTGATGTTCCTTTCCATACTGATGGAGCCTTCATCTATGTTTATTTTCAATGTAAAATGAAATATTGGAAACATGCGTACTGTTGTGTAACAGGTGCAAATATCATTGGACAAAGTTAGCATGCTAAGATATTAAAGTCTACGCATAAGGAAAACTTTTCCAAAAATAAGCTCAAAATTTACTATTCTTTTCATTTCGATCGACCAGGTTAAGAACCGGTCGACCAGGTTAAGAACCGGTCGACCAGTTTAATAACCGGTCGACCAGTTTAACAACCGGTCGACCGGTTCGTCGGGGATTAGAAATTAAAACGACGCCGCGCCTCACTTTCTCGCAACTTTCTTCTGGTTCTTCAGGTCTTGTGCCGTTCCAGCTGCCCTGAAGGGATTTTTGCCACCATTACAACCTTCAGCGGGCTACGTATTTGATTTTTGAGGGTAGGGTGTTCGAATTTGGGACCCAGGGCTTCGCATTAGGGCGATTTCCTCCTCAGTAGACGCACCAGAGGCTGCGTCAGTGTCTTCCCGCACGTTAGGCCTTGCAGGTGTGTGAGCATCCCTCTCTTCAGGCTCGTCTCCTTCATCTCATCATTTCGGATGGCGCCTAGGAGAGAGTCAGCCGCTTCCAGGGGTCAGGGCAAGCGCCCTGCTGACCCATCTCAGCCAGATCAGTCTGAGGCTCGCCGAAAGGCGAGGTACGACACCGGTCTTTTCGGCTCTGTCGAAGACTACCAGAGATATAAACAAAAATTCGCCCATAGGAAAGTTGTTCCCGGGAGAAGCATCAATTTCTCCCAGCTTAAGTACTTTGGATTTGAGGAGATATTTGCACGGATGAGATGGCTGCCAGTGGTGACTATTTCCGAGCCTACCTTCCCGACCCTGGTTCGCACTTTCTACTCACGCGTCACCTACGGGGTTGGAGGACCGATCACTTCCACTGTCAGAGGAGTTGAGATCACCTTGAGTCCGGAGAGCATTTGCCGGATATTCGATATACCATCAGTTGGACTTAGGGTGTATGAGTCCAAGGTGTGGCCAACGGTGCCGGGATTTGAGCCCAGAGAGGCTATTCAGAGGCTGTGTGGACTTCCCGATGCCCAGGGGATGGGCAAACCCTCTGCACATAGCCTGACAGTCATTAGTCGTATCCTGCATCACATGGTCTGCTCCATTCTTTTGCCACGGGGCGGACATCGAGACGAGGTATCCTACCTCGAGGCTTTCATAGTGGATTCCATTTTGACAGGGAGACGGATTCATGTCGGGTACCTGATGATGATGCATATGATATCTTGCTGTGAGAGCAAGACCCGCGTCCTCCCCTATGGTCGCTTCCTCACGAGAGTATTCAAGGATGCCGGGGTTGATTTGAGCCGCGAGACAGATTTGGAGGCCCCAACCACGTATGACACATATGACGAGCAGTCTATGGGGCGGATGAAGTTTGAGAAGGCCCCTGATGGCTCATGGATCAGGAGAGCTGAGCGACTACCGGCACAGGCCCATGGGCAGGGACATATGCATCATGTAGATGAGGAGGAGGCCCAGATTCGAGAGATGGAGGGTGGCCCAGACCCTCAGAGGGACTTTGTTCAGAGCATGCCTGAGTGCGACATTCCTCCTCCTGAGCCGATGATATCAGAGCCGCCATACACAGCTGGATCATCTGAGCCTTATGACGCAGATATACCATTTCAGCCACCTCACACACCCGATCATGCGCCTTGGATGGATTTATCCGCTCAGATCATTTCTCTCGGGACTCGTATGGAGGAGCTTGCAGTCGTCAATGATACTCGTTTCCACTCTATGGAGGATCGCATAGATGAGTATCAGACCGACTTCACCTCTCAGTTTGAGCATCTCGATCAGAGACTTGGGCATCTTGAGGAGCGTATGGATCAGCAGCATGAGGAGATGATGGCCTACCTTCGCTCAGTGTTTCCTCCACCTCCGCCTTGATATATTCGAGACCCCCCCCTCCCCCTTCGTTTCTTTATGATGTTGCCAAAGGGGGAGAAATTATATGATGTAGGGTGCACACAGATGCATGCCATTTCCATATCATTAGTCTTGTGTTGTGTATATGCGATATTATTATATATGATATGCTATTTTCACAATTCACAATGTCTCCTATTGAAATTTTGCATGTCATTTAAAATTTTCGCTTTAATTGATCCATGTTTGGATTCAGGGGGAGATTTCGTCTCTCCTAGATAAGCAAGGTTTGTCATCATCAAATAGGGGTAGATTGTTAGCCGAATGGGTGCCCCTAAGCGGGTGTTGATGATAACAAACCATGGTTAAGTGACTAATTGTTTTAAATTTTTAAGAATCTCACGTATACACTCGAAAATTCATCAAAGGACCAAATGGATAGATGCTCGACACGCTTCGAAGACTTGAGATCATAGGAAATAAATGTTGGATGATCGCACGAGTGCACTTAGGATGTTCATACCTTTTCATGCATCTTACAAAACTCAGTTTATTCTTTAAAACTTGCTTTTCTTTAAAACCCGAGTTTTTGCAAACATACCTTAGCCAAATTGATTATAAAATGCCATATTAATTCACCTAAAGACCTTGCATAATTAGTAGAAAAGAAATGAATTTGAAAAGGAAGTTTATCGGGGTCAAAATGCCAATTGGTCGAGACTATGTGCCAGACGGTCGACCGGTTTATCTTGTCCGGTCGACCGGTGTAGGCTGTCCGGTCGATACGGTTCGAGAAGTGTCATAAACACAACCTTTCATGCAGTGGTTGAGCCTGTCAGCATCTAGTCTCAGCTCGACCATCAACTCATCCATCGTGTCTTTCTTTCGCCTAAAAAATACATCATTACATCACTACTGCTACTAATTCTACAAAGAACTCCTTCCAAGAATTGATAAAAGTATTACCAATCCTACTTCTACTACTACCAGACCAAATCTGAAATAGGCCAAATTTGATAATTAGTACTACCATGCTACCGCTGCTATTGTGCTAAACTCTTGTTACTGCTAGTGCCATTACATCAAATTACACTACTATCATGCCAAATTTCAAATGATGTTACCATCACTGCTACGGCTAAAAGAATATTGCCTGAAAAACCTTTCTGTTCAAATTTTCCATCAACTTCCCAACAGAATTATCTAAGTTAAGCTTGATCTTGACTGTTGAGGAGTCCACATTTACCCAATCCTGTGAGAGGGACTTGAAGAGCATATTGCCTTCCATGGCCAAATAATAAAATGTTAAAGTGTTCTCTCATGCTTTTTCTGACCTTATAACTTTTCAGGGAATAGACATTGTGATTTAGCTTGACAATGGTGGAGACATGGATTGCAATCATAGTTGTACTATAAAGGACCACCTCAAACTTTTTTCCAGTTTGCTACTTTCTCTTGGTGTAGAATCTTAGATGGTTGGAAGCCTCGAGTGTATTTGTCCCATTTTATGTTCATTCATGACTAATTAGCAGTCTTATTTACTTTTTCTGTACAAATCTTTTCTCTGTATCATCACTGTGTATATGTAGGTTGCATCATTATTAGCAACAGTTGTAGAGCATCTTGTTCCAGGTGAGAGCATGCAAATGACAAGTACATCTGAGCAATGTGTCAGGTATGCTGCTGTACATTTGGCCCTAGTATTATGTTTTATTTATTATATATTATTAGATTAAATATGTTAACTTTCTTTTTTTGTTTTCTTTCTTTCTTTCTTTTTTCTCATAAATACACTTAGGATACATTTGTTTTTTTTTTTTTTGTCTTAAATCTAAATAGACCTTAATTTAACTTAAGTATAAATAGTACTCAATAGTTTTAAGTATTAAGTTGTTTATTTTCTTTTTGATTTTTTGTATTTTTTTTATTTTTATATGTAAGTCTTAAAGCAAGTTTCTTTAGGAGTTTAAGTCATTTTTAAAATTGTTTGTTTTTTAACTTACCACTTTTTCTATGACAATTTTGTCTTAATGTCAAATGTAAGGGTTTGTTTGGGAACTTCATTAAAATAGTTTTTAAAAACAGTTTTCGCAAACAGTTCTCAGTGTTTTTTAGAATACGAATTTATTTTGGATTTATGCTTTTAACTTGTTTCCTATTGTTTCTAATATTTTCTTAAATTTGTAGTGTGTTCTTTTTAATCATTCTCCATATTTATACACGTATTTTTTAAACCAACCGTTAGAAAACAACTAAAACAATTAAAGTGTGTTATCAACAGACACTTTACTTTCAGAACAAGTTCTGAAAAAACATTTTTTCTATCAAAAAGAGAAAAACATAAAAAAAAAACTATCTTAGAAACAATTCCCAAAGATGCTCTAAAATTTTCTTTTTTTTATCTTAAATCTTAAAGCAACTTGCTTTGAGACTTAAGTTAAAAATACAAACCAACCCTAAATCTTTTCTATTAATTTTAAACATCAAGAGGGATGAGACATCCTTCCACAATATACAAATCTGATCAAAAGAAAAGAAGAAACTCCTTAAAAGGAATCATACAAGTTGGAAAACTAAGGAAGGTTAAAAAAATCTAGGAACGAACCATATGAAACACCAGGTACAGCTCAAAGAGGCAAAGAACAAAATAGTATGTTTTCACAGAACCATAAGGCATTCAGTCCCCTCACTTCTTAGTTCCCTTGTTCCTTGTGGAAACTGTCCCTTTATTTTTCCACTAATGACTGTGTTAGTCAACTCTATCTTGGATGTATAAACACAGCAAGAAGCCCTTTTTTGTAAGTTGGGAGATGCTAAGATGAGAGGATTGATTGTAATGCAAGCTGCTGCTGGGGCTGCAAGGATGACCAATTTGAGGCCAAGGTGGAAGGTGGTAGCGTCTGCTGAAGTTGTCTCAGCAAGTTAATCATCCGGCTTATGGTTTGCTCTGTTACAAGATCCTTACCCGCACATAGAACCTACATTAATGATGAATTTTCATCAATAAAGGAAAGATTTTTCCATCAGTTGTGACAATAGTGAAATGGTCATGCGTAGTAGACAAATAGTACAAGCATGAATCTCGTCTAATAAGGATTTAGGTGTCCCATGCATATTAACATCTAGGTAGTGGACAGGACAGATACGACCCTCAGTTAGATGACCTGAATGAGGACCATAGAAGTATACCAGGACACTGATGAATGTCTAACCTCCATGATCCGCATTTTAAGATGGATTAAGAGTTTCCTTTTGTAGTTGGCTTTCTAATACATCAAATGAAAAAATAACACTTATTGATAGGAATTGTTCCATTGCTACCATTATGAAATCTTAAAATTTTTCTGTTCATGCTTTTTCTTATCCCCTTTCCTTTTTTGTTAATGCTCTGCCTGCCAATAGTCATTCTAAAGAATGTGTCATCAACCCCATATCCTTCCTCAAACAAACTGAACAGATGTGTACATAGGAAGAAAGATCATCTTTGGAATACCCAATACTACCTAGCTTTTTACTAGCAATGCTTGCTGACATATAACACATTTTGGGTTTGAGAGATGAGAATCATACCATGCTCTGGTTTATATCTTAATGTCAAAGAACAATCATCGGTGATTAATCAATCCAATAATAGAGACTAACCTCAGCAAATACTGCAACAATTTGAGGAAGGTATTGATTGATAGGTCCCAGAAGTTTCCTATCTGACCTGTAGATAAATGAAAAAGACATGCCTCAGCTTAATCTTGTATGGGGTAGATATACCACACCATAGGAAACAGATAGGAGAATGGATGCATAAAAGTAAAAAACTTTTTAAGTCCTTACATTTCAACCATTGAACAAAGTCGGTCATGAACAACTTTGGGCTCGATCAAATCACCCTTTATTGGCAAGCAACTCAACCAGGTAGGAACAACCTGTCAAATACCGCACAATTTAAGAAGTGGGGAAAACAAAAGAGGATTTCTTGTCAAACACTATCATCATACTTGGAGAATGTGCAGACATAATTCATGAGAGAATCAAGGATATCCCCTGCATTACTTGCCTGAAAAAGCCGGAAGGATCCATGTTTGTAATGGTAAAGGGAGAAAGAAAACATGATATATTTTGCACTTCAGAATATTGAGATGATTATTGTCAATTATGGTTTCTTTGCATGTCAAGCTGCACCTGTCTCTATTGGAAGACATTGATGATGATGTAGAGTTCTGTATGAAAGAGCAGTGTCTACCGGTTGAGAAAATAGGTCAACCGGTAGCATTTAACCGGTCGACCGCTTCTTAGATAATGAAATAAGATGTTAAAGTGTTGGATTCATGCATAGATTGTTCTCCACTTATCGGAAAGTAGTTTTTTTGGGCATGTGATTATGTAACACCTATTTTGGCTTGGATATTGTTTGAATGAGTCCATTACACTCAAGGGGTCTTCAAATGATGCCCGGAAAAATCATACTTCAAATATACTCAAAAAATGGAAGGGTACGAAGAATGTGAGGAATCCTAACATTCTTCGTACCCTTTCATTTCCCCACTTCTTTGATACTTTTAAAAAACTTTGAGACTTCATATAACTTGGATGTTGTTTAAATAGGTTTATTACACTTAGGAGGCGTTCAAATGATGGCCGGAAAAAATCAAAATCCGAAAATACTAAAAAATTAGGAAGGGTACTCACATTCTTCGTACCCTCTCATTTTTTCACTTCTTTGATACTTTTAAAATTTTTTGGGACTTCATATGACTTGGATATTGTTTAAATAGGTTCATTACACTTAGGAGGTGTTCAAATGATGCCGGAAAAAATCAAAATCCGAAAATACTAAAAAATTAGGAAGGTACGAAGAATGTGAGGAATCCTCACATTCTTCGTACCCTCTCATTTTTTCACTTCTTTGATACTTTTAAAATTTTTTGGGACTTCATATGACTTGGATATTGTTTAAATAGGTTCATTACACTTAGGAGGTGTTCAAATGATGCCGGAAAAAATCAAAATCCGAAAATACTAAAAAAATTAGGAAGGTACGAAGATTGTGAGGAATCCTCACATTCTTCGTACCCTCTCATTTCCCCACTTGTTTGATACTTTTAAAATTTTTTGGGACTTCATATGACTTTGATATTGTTTAAATAGCTTCATTACACTCAAGGGGTGTTCAAATGATTCCCGGAAAAAATCATACTTCAAAATACTATAAAATTAGGAAGGTACGAAGAATGTGAGGAATCCTCACATTCTTCGTAGCCTCTTATTTCCCCACTTCTTTGATACTTTTAAAATTTTGTGGGACTTCATATGACTTTGATATTGTTTAAATACATTCATTACACTCAAGGGGTGTTCAAATGATGCCCGGAAAAATCAAATCCGAAAATACTAAAAAATTAGGAAGGTACGAAGAATGTGAGGAATCATCACATTCTTCGTACCCTCTCATTTCCCCACTTGTTTGATACTTTTAAAATTTTTTGGGACTTCATATGACTTTGATATTGTTTAAATAGCTTCATTACACTCAAGGGGTGTTCAAATGATTCCCGGAAAAATCATACTTCAAAAATACTATAAAATTAGGAAGGTACGAAGAATGTGAGGAATCCTCACATTCTTCGTACCATCTCATTTCTCCACTTCTTTGATACTTTTAAAATTTTCTGGGACTTTATATGACTTGAATATTGTTTAAATAGGTTCATTACACTAAAGGGGTGTTCAATTGATGCCCGAAAAAATCATACTTCAAAAATACTAAAAAATTAGGAAGGTACGAAGAATGTGAGGAATCCTCACATTCTTCGTACCATCTCATTTCTCCACTTCTTTGATACTTTTAAAATTTTCTGGGACTTTATATGACTTGAATATTGTTTAAATAGGTCATTACACTAAAGGGGTGTTCAATTGATGCCCGAAAAAATCATACTTCAAAAATACTAAACAATTAGGAAGGGTACGAAGAATATGAGGAATCCTCACATTTTTTTGCACCCTCCCAATTCTCCACTTGTTTGAAGTTTTTAAAATTTTATAGGACTTCATATGGCTTGGATATTGTTTTTATTGGTTCATTACACTTAGAAGGTGGTGAAATGATTTGCGGAAAAATCCAAATCCAAAAATACTAAAAAATTAACAAGGGAACGAAGAATGTGAGGAAGCAAGCAATGTGAACCGGTCGACCGGTTATCTTCAACCGGTTTCCTACTTATCTCAACCGGTACCCACTGCCCATTTGAGAATCAAGCAACCAAAAGGACCAGTGGCTACCGGTTGAGAAAATTACGAAACCGGTTGAAGATAACCGGTCGACCGGTTTGTAACATTCACGTATTTGGTGTTTTTAAAATTTTTTGGGGCATCATATGGCTTGGATGTTGTTTAAATAGGTCCGTTACACTTGGGAGGTGGTCAAATGATATCCGGAAAAATCGAAATCCAAAAATACTAAAAAATTCACAATCTCCACATCTTTGGACTTTTTTAAAATTTTTTGGGCCATCATATGGCTTGGATGTTGTTTGAATAGGTCTGTTACACTTAGAAGGTGGTCAAATGACATCCGGAAAAATCGGAATCCAAAAAATACTAAAAATTTCACAAGGGGACGAAGAATGTGAGAAATCCTCACATTCTTCGTACCCTCCCAATTCTCCACTTCTTTGGGCTTTTTAAAATTTGTTGGGGAATATGGAAACTAGATTAGGAGAGAAAGAAATCTCCCCCTCAAACCA
The DNA here is from genome assembly GCA_037355405.1 of Vitis amurensis. Lineage (NCBI taxonomy): Eukaryota > Viridiplantae > Streptophyta > Magnoliopsida > Vitales > Vitaceae > Vitis > Vitis amurensis. The sequence continues at coordinate 32,360 of JBAPGN010002803.1, forward strand.
ATCATGGATCAATCAAATGATAAGCAGTGTAAAACACGAAGAATCAATTGATAAAAATATCATATCATATATATATGGAAATCTCACATGTACAATAAGATAGATATGACATTGATAACAATGAGATGCATGCATGAGAGACTCCTAGATCTTATAGATCGTACATCCTATAAATATCTCCCCCTTTGGCAACATCAAAAAGAAACGAAGGGGGATCCCAAACACACTCAAGGCTGAGGAGGTGGTGGTGGAAACACAGAACGTAGGTAAGCCATGATCTCCTCGTGGTGACTCTCCTGGCGGGTCTCAAGCCGCTCAATCCTCTCTACGAGATGCTCAAACTGAGAGGTGAAGGTGGCCTCAGACTGATCGATGTGATCCTCTATGGAAGAAAAACGAGTATCATGCACTACGGCTAACTCCTCCATACGGGTCCCGAGAGAGCTGATCTGTGCTGACAAATCCATCCACGGTGGATAATCAGTACCATGAGGAGCCTGAGATGGTTGCTCAGTAAATGATGGCTGAGATAAAGGGTCTGCTGTGAAGGACGGCTCAGTCATCGTAGGCTCGGAGATGGTAGCCTCACAATGAATGCCCTCTGACTGATGTGGTGGTGGAATGTCAACATCGGGCCCTCTATGCTCAAAGTCCCTCTGAGGGTCCAACCCAGCCTCCATCTCTCTGATCTCGGCATCCTCCTCTACTCCAGCGTGTATCTGATCATGTCCCCGAGCCTGTCGCTCGCCTTTCCTAACCCATGAGCCATCGGGTGCCTTCTCGAACTTCATGCGGCCTAGAGACTGCGCATCATACGTGTCATAAGTGGTGGGGGCCTCAATATCTGTCTCTCTACTCAAGTCGATCCCGGCATCCTTGAAAGCACGGGTAAGGAAGCGGCCGTAGGGGAGAACACGTGTCGAGCTCTCAACACAGGAGATCATGTGCATCATCATAAGGTAGCCAACATGAATCCGCCTCCCGGTGAGGATCGAGTCAACAATGAAAGCCTCGAGGTAGGAGACCTCGTCTAGATGTCCTCCACGTGGCAAGAGAATCGAACAAATCATGTGGTGAAGGACTCGGCTAGGCACTGTCAAACTGTGAGCCGATGGTTTGCCCATCCCCTGAGGATCGGCAAGTCCGCACAACCGCTGAACAGCCTCTCTAGGCTCAAATCCCGGCACAGTGGGCCACACCTTGGCCTCATAAACACGGAGTCCAACCGAAGGGATGTCGAGAATGCGGCAAATGCTCTCCGGACTCAAACGGATCTCAACGCCTCTCACAGTGGATAATACGGGTCCTCCAACCTCGTAACTCGCCCGAGAATAGAAAGCCCGCACTAGAGTCGGGAAGACGGGCTCAGAGATCGTCACAATGGGGAGCCATCCCATCCGTCCGAACAACCCCTCAAAGGCAAAGTGCTGAAGTTGGGAGAAATTCACACTTCTCCCAGGGATGACTTTCCTCTGAGCAAATTTTTGCTTGTAACGCTGATAGTCCTCATTCAAAGTGAAGAGTGCCGTGTCAAACCTCGCCTTTCGCCGAGCCTCCGGCTGCTCGGCCTGAGATGGCTCAACAGGGCGCTTGCCCTGAGCCCTGGAAGTCCTCGTCTCTCTCCGTGGTGCCATCAATGAAGTGAAAAAGGTGAAGAAGGAGTCCAAACAGGGAATGAAAGCAAAGAGGAAGATGCAACCACAAACCCGAAACCCTGGACGCCTGGAGATGAAGCTGAACAGCCCTCACACGCGCGGTGAAGAGAGGAGGCGCACGGAAGAGGTGAAACCCTGGGTTTCTAACCAAAACCCTAGCCCAAATCCGTCCCAAAATGATGTCCTCAGCCTGCAAACGGGCTGAAATCTGGCCAAAAGATCTTCGGGAAGCAAGGATATGAAGGGGCGGGAAGATATGGAGGCGAGAATGGGAGAAATGAAGCGCGCGGGGGCCCTTTTAAATTCTGACCCCCGACGAACCGGTCGACCGGTAACTTAACCGGTCGACCGCATTGGCACAGTTATTGCATTTATAAAAAATGGGGAAAAAATAGTAATTTGCTATTATTATTGTAAGATGTACAAAATTAAATAAAATGAAGTTATTAAATAAAATAACTTAAATTATAATTATTATAAAAATATTGAATTCGATTTAGATTAGGTTTGGGTTGTTCGAATTTTTATTTGTAGTTCACCTTAATTAAGTTTGGGGAAAAAAATTGTACCCTAAGATTATAAATAATTTTAACCTTATAAAAATAATTTTTAACCTAGCCTTAAAATGCACCTCCTAATTTCGATTATCCAAAAAATACTTGATTGGCCTATTGAAGAAAAAGGATCAAATGATCCAAAAAATCCTCACATTCTTCGTACCCCTTCCAAATCTCCACTTCTTTGGACTTTTTAAAATTTTTTGGGGCAATCATATGGCTTGGATGTTGCCTTGAATAGGTCCGTTACACTTAGAGGTGGTCAAATGATATCCGAAAAAATCGAAATAACAAAATACTAAAAAATTCACAAGGGTACGAAGAATGTGAGAAATCCTCACATTCTTCGTACCCTCCCAAATCTCCACTTCTTTGGACTTTTTAAAAATTTTTTGGGGCCATCATATGGCTTGGATGTTGTTTAAGTAGGTCCGTTACACTTAGAAGGGTGGTCAAATGACATCCGGAAAATCGAAATCCAAAAATACTAAAAAATTCACAAGGGTACGAAGAATGTGAGGAATCCTCACATTCTTCGTACCCTCCCAAATCTCCACTTCTTTGGACTTTTAAAAATTTTTTGGGTCATCATATGGCTTGGATGTTGCTTGAATAGGTCCGTTACACTTAGAGGGTGGTCAAATGATATCCGAAAAAATCGAAATCCAAAAATACTAAAAAATTCACAAGGGTACGAAGAATGTGAGGAATCCTCACATTCTTCGTACCCTCCCAATCTCCACTTGTTTGTACTTTTTAAAAAATTTTGGGTCATCATATGGCTTGGATGTTGCTTGAATAGGTCCATTACACTTAGAGAGTGGTCAAATGATATCCGAAAAAATCGAAAATCGAAAAATAACTAAAAAAATTCCACAAGGGTAACGAAGAATGTGAGGAATCCTCACATTCTTCGTACCCTCCCAAATCTCCACTTCTTTGGACTTTTTAAAATATTTTGGGCCATCATATGGCTTGGATGTTGGTTGAATAGGTCCGTTACACTTAGACGCTGGTCAAATGATATCCGGAAAAATCGAAATCGAAAAATACTAAAAAATTCACAAGGGTACGAAGAATGTGAGGAATCCTCAATTCTTCGTACCCTCCCAATTCTCCACTTGTTTGTACTTTTTAAAAAATTTTGGGGCATCATATGGCTTGGATGTTGTTTAAGTAGGTCCGTTACACTTAGAGGGTGGTCAAATGACATCCGGAAAAATCGAAATCCAAAAATACTAAAAAATTCACAAGGGTATAAAGAATGTGAGGGATCCTCACATTCTTCGTACCCTCCCAAATCTCCACTTCTTTGGACTTTTTAAAATTTTTTGGGCCATCATATGGCTTGGATGTTGTTTAAGTAGGTCCGTTACACTTAGAAGGTGGTCAAATGATATCCGGAAAAATCGAAATCGAAAAATACTAAAAAATTCACAAGGGTACGAAGAAAGTGAGGAATCTTCACATTCTTCGTACCCTCCCAAATCTCCATTCTTTGACTTTTTAAAATTTTTAGCCATCATATGGCTTGGATGTTGTTTAAGTAGGTCCGTTACACTTAGAAGGTGGTCAAATGATATCCGGAAAAATCGAAATCGAAAAATACTAAAAAATTCACAAGGGTACGAAGAAAGTGAGGAATCCTCACATTCTTCGTACCCTCCCAAATCTCCACTTCTTTGGACTTTTTAAAATTTTTTGGGCCATCATATGGCTTGAATGTTGGTTGAATAGGTCCGTTACACTTAGAAGCTGGTCAAATGATATCCGGAAAAATCGAAATCGAAAAATACTAAAAAATTCACAAGGGTACGAAGAATGTGAGGAATCCTCACATTCTTCGTACCCTCCCAATTCTCCACTTGTTTGTATTTTTTTAAAAATTTTGGGCCATCATATGGCTTGGATGTTGTTTAAGTAGGTCCGTTACACTTAGAGGGTGGTCAAATGACATCCGGAAAAATCGAAATCCAAAAATACTAAAAATTCACCCAAGGGTATGAAGAAAGTGAGGAATCCTCACATTCTTCGTACCCTCCCAAATCCTCCACTTCTTTTGACTTGTCTAAAATTTTTGGGCCATCATATGGCTGGAATGTTGCTTGAATAGTCCGTTACACTATAAGAGGGTGGTCAAATGATATCCGGAAAAAATCGAAATGAAAAAAAACTAAAAAATTCACAAGGGCTACGAAGAATGTGAGGATCCTTCACATTCTCGTACCCCTCCCAAATCTCCACTTCTTTGACTTTTTAAAAACTTTTTGGCCATCATAATATACTACTCATATTATATCATTAATATCAGCCATAATTTCATTTCAATTTCAAAACATAACTCTCAATATAATATCATTCATTCAGCAAATATTATTATCATATATATCATAATCATTTTCATTCCATATATTTCAATATAATATTAATACAAATATACCCATTAAATAAATTAAATCTTTTCTCATATCCAATCATTTCATATAATTTTTCACCATTCATATATAAATTATTATATATTAATATTATTTTTTTTCATAAATATTATCTAACCAAATAATTTTCTTTCCCAATATTAAATAATTAATCAAAATTGTCCATTTTATATTTCATAAATCTTCATACATTTTTTTTCATGATTAAAATAACATTCACTCATATAATTTACAAAAATTATTATAAATTCATTATCAAACATATCCATATATTATAAAAAAATATAACAACCAAATATTTTTAAAATCAATTCCCAAATTCATCTCCAATTACAATTCTCCACAATTCTTCATTTTACTTTTCATATTATATTTCAATTTTATTCTCCAATTCAATTATTTATCAAAATATCATCAATAATTTATTTATCAATAATTTTACATCATTTATATCAATTAATAAATATATATCAATTTTAAATTACATTTCATTATATCATCATAAATTTCAATTTTTCTCTTTTTCACAACATTTATATAACAAATTAAATTAACATAAAATATATTAACCTTTATTTTATTATTTTTCTTTTCAATATTTTTTACTTTTCATATTAATAATTTATATTCAATTATTATTATTTCATATTTCAATATATCATAATATAATATACATCCATACATTATACTCACCCCTAATTTCCATATTATATATTTATACAATTCATAATTTCCTTCTTTCAATATATAATATTTATTCAAAAATTTTTCAAATATACATTTAAATATTTTTAAACAAAATTACACAAATTCCAATTTTAAATTTTCAATTTCATTAATAATCATTATCATCACTCATTCATACCTCCACACATTAATCACACACACAAACATACATCATCTTTTCATTCATATCCATATAAATTCATTTCAATTTCACAATTATATATATTTCATATATTGTATATATATATATCATATACATGCTCATAACTTTTCATCTATTTCAAAATCATATAATTTAATATAAATACAAATCTAAATTATCAAATTAATAATTAATATATTAATTCTCAATTTTCACATATATTCAATAAACAAAAATATACATTTAAAATATTTAACATCAATCATTTCAATTCACAACATATATTTTCCATTTTCATTCCAATTTCTTTTTTTCATATCATCATCATAACATTTTTCATAAAAACATCCTCATCATTTCCAATTAAAATTTCATCATTACAAAAAATTCATATCATAAATTTTTCATATCATAAATTCCATATATCACCTCAAATTAACCCTTTTTTGTTTTCCATTCAATTCAACCTTTCCATTTATAATCCAAAAAACAACTCATTTATTCATTCATTCACATATTACTCATAGTATTTCAATCCATTTATTTTCATAATATATTAATTCCAACATATTAAATTCAATTATATATAATTAATTCATAATTAATCATCAAAATATCATTTTATATATAATCAATAAATATTTCCAACAATATATTATTTCAAATTTTAATTATATTTCATATAAATAATTACAATTAATTTCATTAACAAATTTATTCAATTACTCTTCATTCAAAAATTCTTTTTTCAAATATCCATTTTTCATACTTTTTTCTTTTCATATTCAATCATTTTTTTCATACCATAATATGTTAATAATATCTCATAAGATTTATTTTTTCCACTTCATCTTCTCAATCATCATATCTCTCATTATTTATTCCACCATAAACTTCAAAACATTTTCATTATCAAATTTTTCAGATATTATTTTTCTTCAATCACCCTAATTTTCATTTTTCAAACATCAACATATTAAATACATCATTTATCTAAATTCAAATCTTCCATTACAAACAACTTTCATAACAAAAATCATATATTCAAAAACAGCATTCAAAACAATTTCACAATTTATATATGTTTTCATTCAAAATAAATATATCCTTTCCAACTTTTCAAAATATAAACCAAATAATCATATTCAATTATCATTCTTCACCCATATATTTTTCATATATTTATACAATTAAAATTATTATTCATTCACTTCAAATAAAATATATTTTATTATATCCCATACTTCATGATAAATATACATTTCAATTTTATAATCCATTCATTCAAGTCCATATTCAATCCAAAATTGTTATTTTCCAATTCATATATTTGTCCTCATAAAATATTAATAAAATCAATACATTCTAAATTCTCTATAATATAAATATTTCATAATATTTTTTCTCTCACACACAAAACAACATATATTTCAAATTTTTATGCAAATTTTTTATAAATTCATTTCAATCATCAGTATAAAATCATTTAAATAATAATTCAAAAATTCATAAAAATTTGCATTATCCAATAAAATTATCTCACCTCAATTATTCAATTCTTCCAATATTTCAATTCTTCAAAATACATAATTCTCCATAAAAATTATCAAATCACAACATCATTCTTTTTTCATATCATTACCAAATTCATTTTATTAACAATTTTTCCATATATAATTAATATATCATTCCAATATAATCCATACTCATATCCCATTATCAAAATTATATCATAAAATATAACCCTCCATCATTAAACAATAAATATATCACCCCATTTTCACATCATTTCATTTTCTTTTTTCATTTACATAATACAATCTCATTTCCATAAACTTTTCAATATTTCAATTATTTCATTAATATTTTCAATTCATAAAATATTTATATTAAAATTAATCATCATTCTCAATAATTCTTAATCTTAAATTAAATAATTTCTCATTTATAATTCATATCTATTCAATTTTCAATTATATGACTATATCCAATATCAAATATCGTTATACATTAATAATCAAAATTATATAATTTAATTAATTATAATTTCTTTTTGATCATTTAAACAAATATTTTTTCAAATAATCTCCAGTTTCATAAAAATAAATATACAATGACCATTTTCAATTTATTTTCCATAATCATAATATATTTAATTATACATAAAACTCATAAATGGCTGTGATGTGCGCTTGAATAGGTCCGTCTACACTTAGGGCGTGTCAAATGATATCCGACAAAAATCGGAATCCAAAAAATATAAAAAATTCACAAGGGTACGAAGAATGTGAGGAATCCTCACATTCTCGACCCTTCCAAATCTCCACTTGCTTGGACTTTTTAAACTTTTTTGGGCATCATATGCTGGATGTTGCTAGAATAGTCCGTTAACCACCTTTTTAAAGGGGGGGGGAAAGGTGTCAAATGATATTCCGAAAAAAATCGAAATCCAAAAATACTAAAAAATCACAAGGGTACGAAGAATGGAGGAATCCTCACATTCTTCGTACCCTCCCAAATCTCCACTTCTTGACTTTTAAAAATTTTTCTGGTCATCATATGGCCTTGGATGTTGCCTTGAAATAGGTCCATTACACTTAGAGGGTGGTCCAAAATGATATCCGAAAAAATCGAAATATAAGAAAAATTACTAAAAAAATTCACAAGGGTACGGAAGAATGTGAGGGAATCCTCACATTCTGTACCTCCCAAATTCTCCACTTCTTTGGACTTTTTAAACTTTTTGCCATCAGTATGGCTTGGATGCTTGCTGAATAGGTCCGTTACCACTTAGAGGGGGTGGTCAAATGCATATCCCCGAAAAAAATCGAATCCAAAAAATATAAAAAATCACTAAGGGTACGAAGAATGTGGAGGAATCCTCACATCTTCGTACCCTTCCAAAATCTCCCATTCTTTGGACTTTTTAAACTTTTATTGGGGCATCATATGCTTGATGTGCTAAATAGCGTCCGTTACACTAGAGGCGTGTCAAATGATAATCCGAAAAAAATCGAAATCCAAAAAATACTAAAAAATTCACAAGGGTACGAAGAATGTAGGAGAATCCTCACATTCTCGTACCCTCCCAAATCTATCCACTTCTTTGGACTTTTAAAATTTTGGGTCATCATATGGCTTGATGTTGCCTTGAATAGGTCCATACACTAGAGGGTGGTCAAATGATATCCGAAAAAATCGAAATAAAAAAATACTAAAAAATTCACAAGGGTACGAAGAATGTGAGGAATCCTCACATTCTTCGTACCCTCCCAAATCTCCACTTCTTTGGACTTTTTAAACTTTTTTGGGCCATCATATGGCTTGGATGTTGCTTGAATAGGTCCGTTACACTTAGAGGGTGGTCAAATGATATCCGAAAAAATCGAAATCCAAAAATATAAAAAATTCACAAGGGTACGAAGAATGTGAGGAATCCTCACATTCTTCGTACCCTTCCAAATCTCCACTTCTTTGGACTTTTTAAACTTTTTTGGGGCATCATATGGCTTGGATGTTGCTAGAATAGGCCGTTACACTTAGAGGTGGTCCAAATGATATCCGAAAAAATCAAATCCAAAAAATACTAAAAACTTCACAAGGGTCGCAAGAATGTGAGGAATCCCCAACATTCTTCGTAACCCTCCCAAATTCTCACATCTTTGACTTTTAAAAATTTTGTGGGTCATCATTGGCTTTGGATGTTGCTTGGAATAGGTCCCATACACTTTAGAGGTGGTCAAATGATTATCCGAAAAAACGAAATAAAAAAAATACTAAAAAATCACAAGGGTACGAAGAATGTGGGAATCCTCACATTCTCCTACCCTCCCAAATCTCCACTTCTTTGCGACTTTTAAAACTTTTGGGCCATTCATAGGCGTGATGTGCTTGAATAGGTCCGTTACACTTAGAGGGTGGTCAAATGATATCCGAAAAAATCGAAATCCAAAAATATAAAAAATTCACAAGGGTACGAAGAATGTGAGGAATCCTCACATTCTTCGTACCCTTCCAAATCTCCACTTCTTTGGACTTTTTAAACTTTTTTGGGCCATCATATGGCTTGGATGTTGCTTGAATAGGTCCGTTACACTTAGAGGGTGGTCAAATGATATCCGAAAAAATCGAAATCCAAAAATATAAAAATTCACAAGGGTACGAAGAATGTGAGAATCCTCACATTCTTCGTACCCTTCCAAATCTCCACTTCTTTGGACTTTTTAAACTTTTTTGGGGCATCATATGCTTGGATGTTGCTAGAATAGGTCCGTTACACTTAGAGGGGGTCAAATGTATCCGAAAAAATCGAATCCAAAAAATACATAAAAAATCACAAGGAGTACGAAGAATGTGAGGAATCCTCACATTCTTCGTACCCTCCCAAATCTCCCACTTCTTTGGGACTTTTAAAAATTTTTTGGGTCATCATATTGGATTGGATGTTGCTTGAATAGGTCCGTTACACTTAGAGGGTGGTCAAATGATATCCGATAAATCGAAATCCAAAAATACTAAAAAATTCACAAGGGTACGAAGAATGTGAGAATCCTCACATTCTTCGTACCCTCCCAAATCTCCACTTCTTTGGACATTGTAAAATTTTTTGGGCCATCATATGGCTTGGATGTTGGTTGAATAGGTCCGTTACACTTAGAAGCTGGTCAAATGATATCCGGAAATCGAAATCGAAAAATACTAAAAAATTCACAATGTACGAAGAATGTGAGGATCCTCACATTCTTCGTACCCTCCCAATTCTCCACTTGTTGTACTTTTAAAAAATTTTGGGGCATCATATGGCTTGGATGTTGTTTAAGTAGGTCCGTTACACTTAGAGGGTGGTCAAATGACATCCGGAAAAATCGAAATCCAAAAATACGGATCCTCACATTCTTCGTACCCTCCCAAATCTCCACTTCTTTGGACTTTTTAAAATTTTTGGGTCATCATATGGCTTGGAATGTTGTTTAAGTAGGTCCGTTACACTTAGAAGGTGGTCAAATGATATCCGGAAAAATCGAAATCGAAAAATACTAAAAAATTCAACGAAGGGTACGAAGAAAGTGAGGAATCCTCACATTCTCGTACCCTCCCAAATCTCCACTCCTATGGACTTTGTAAAAATTTTTTGGGCCATCATATGGCTTGGATGTTGCTTGAATAGGTCCGTTACACTTAGGGGTGGTCAAATGATATCCGAAAAAATCGAATAAAAAAAATACTAAAAAATTCACAAGGGTACGAAGAATGTGAGGAATCCTCACATTCTTCGTACCCTCCCAAAATCTCCACTTCTTTGGACTTTTTAAACTTTTTTGGGGCATCATATGGCTTGGATGTTGCTTGAATAGGTCCGTTACACTTAGAGGGTGGTCAAATGATATCCGAAAAAATCGAAATCCAAAAATACTAAAAAATTCACAAGGGTACGAAGTTAATGTGAGGAATCCCACATTCTTCGTACCCTTCCAAATCTCCACTTATTTGGACTTTTTTAAACTGTTTTTGGGGCATCATATGGGTTTGGGATGTTGCTTGAATAGGTCCGTTACACTTAGAGGGTGGTCAAATGATATCCGAAAAAATCGAAATCCAAAAATACTAAAAAATTCACAAGGGTACGAAGAATGTCAGGAATCCTCACATTCTTCGTACCCTCCCAAATCTCCACTTCTTTGGACTTTTTAAAATTTTGTGGGCCATCATATGGCTTGGATGTTGCTTGAATAGGTCCGTTACACTTAGAGGGTGGTCAAATGATATCCGAAAAAATCGAAATCCAAAAATACTAAAAAATTCACAAGGGGTACGAAGAATGTGAGGATCCTCACATTCTTCGTACCCTCCCAAATCTCCACTTCTTTGGACTTTTTAAAATTTTGTGGGCCATCATATGGCTGGACGTTGCTTGAATAGGTCCGTTACACTTAGAGGGTGGTCAAAATGATATCCGAAAAAATCGAAATCAAAAATACTAAAAAATTCACAAGGTACGAAGAATGTAGGAATCCTCACATTCTTCGTTACCCTCCCAATCTCCACTTCTTTGGACTTTGTAAAATTTTTTGGGCATCATATGGCTTGGATGTTGCTTGAAATAGGGTCCGTTACACTTAGAGGGTGCGTCAAATGATATCCGAAAAAATCGAAATAAAAAAATACTAAAAAATTCACAAGGGTACGAAGAATGTGAGGAATCCTCACATTCTTCGTACCCTCCCAAATCTCCACTTCTTTGGGCTTTTTAAAAATTTTTGGGGCATCATATGGCTTGGATGTTGTTTAAGTAGGTTCGTTACACTTAGAGGGTGGTCAAATGATATCCGGAAAAATCGAAATAAAAAAATACTAAAAAATTCACAATGGTACGAAGAATGTGAGGAATCCTCACATTCTTCGTACCCTCCCAAATCTCCACTTCTTTGGACTTTTTATAATTTTTTGGGGCATCCTATGGCTTGGAAGTTGCTTGAATAGGTCCGTTACACTTAGAAGGTGGTCAAATGATATCCGGAAAAATCGAAATCCAAAAATACTAAAAAATTCACAAGGGGTACGAAGAAAGTGAGGAATCCTCACATTCTTCGTACCCTCCCAAATCTCCACTTCTTTGGACTTTTTAAAATTTTTTGGGGCATCATATGGCTTGGATATTGCTTGAATAGGTTGATTCCACTTTGGCGGTGTTCGAATAAGTCCCGAAAAAATTAAAAGCTAAAAATACTAAAAAATTAGCAAAGGTCCGAAGAATGTGAGGAATCCTCACATTCTTCGTACCCTCCCAAATCTTCACTTATTTGAAGTTTTAAAAATTTTGTTGGACTTCATATGCCTTGGATATTGTCTAAATAGGTTGATTCCACTTAGGTGGTGTTCGAATGAGTCCCGGTAAAATTAAAAGCCAAAAATATTAAAAAATTAGACAAGGTACGCAGAATGTGAGGAATCCTCACATTCTTCATACTCTCCTAAATCTCCACTTATTTGAAGTTTTAAAATTTTTTTTGGACTTCATTTGCCTTGGATATTGTTTAAATAGGTTGATTCCACTTAGGCGGTGTTTGAATGAGTCCCGGAAAAATCCAAATCCAAAAATATTATAAAATTGGACGAGGTCGAAGACTGTGAGAATCCTCACCATTTTCCGTTTGTATGAGGGTGTGAAATGGATTCTTCCAAAATTCAAAATGGAAATGTACGAAAAAATATTGTGAGGCGTTTTGATTTCCATATGGTTGTAATTATACATTTTTCGTATTTTCAATATTTCAAACTAATTTTTTTGTGTAATTCAATTTAAACGCTAAGAAATAATTTGGTCATATATTATCAATTAATAATTAGTACACAATTAATTTAATATAAATTTAATATTTATATTTTATATCATTTATTTATATTTTTGCATTTTTTTTCGCTTCATAAACAAATTATATTGCTTTTCACACTTTCAAATATTTTTCTAATTTTGTCAACAAATTATTTGATGTTAAAAATAAATTATATTTACTTTTCCTTAATTTATAAATTTTATCACCAATTAGTTTCAATTTTTTTTTTTTTAAATTTAAATTTTTATCTTGGGTTTAATCACTTTATATTACAAAAAAACTGCTATTATTTTTTTCAAATTCTCTTTATTTTTCTGTTGCACAAAAAAAATTCCCCAAACAAAATAATTACATTAAACAGGAATTTATAATTGGTTGTTGTAATGGATGTAAAAATGTGTGTTGCATGGGATTAATTCCCATGCCAACCGGTTACCAACCTGAAGAATTGGTTTTGTTTATTTTATTTTTTATTTTTCCATGCCATGTGTCTTCATTTTGTGAGCCCAAAAAAGTGGGTATGGTACCGAAAAACCACTTTTCGGTACCTTAGCATAACCCTAATGAATAACACCCAACACGTACGACCCTCAACTCCAGCATCTCCGCACCCATCGTGATCTTCACTGTCTTGCTGCTACCCACACCCTGGTCACAGCCACAGCCTTCTATACCTACCCCATACGGAACCAGCCTTCACGCCACGGTAAACACCAATCCCTCACGTACAACTTCACTCCTCCATACAACCATACGCTCTTCCACCTCCACCACACCACAACATCATCACCTCACAGAACCCGTAATCACCATTCTGGAACAATACCCATATAGCTCACTACCACAATCATCACTTCTCAAAGCCCATAGCACCACTGCCCCTCAACCAACCCAGCACCGCATACCTCTATCTGCATGGAATGCTCCGCCCCCGCAGGCACCACCACTACGCCACCGACGAATAACAAGTACTACTCCCTCTATCCTCATTGCTTTTAAATGGTTCTAATTAGAAAATAAGGATTTTAATTAACAAAATTTTAAACCAAGGATGATGTAATATATTAACACTAAATCTCAGGTGCTAATCAAATTAACCATTCTAGTATGTTCTCTTCTTTTCTCTCCTTGTTTTTTTTTAGTAAATTACATCACAGGTGCATTATGCTTAGTGCCTCACATTGTGAACCATTTGGAATTTTAAACCTTAGTTTGACTTAGAATGTATTTTTTGGTTAGTCCACGAGGAAAATGTCAGGCATTTGTCATCAAATGCAATTATTGTCCTTTGAAAAAAAATGACAGGATGCATGTGCATTTATTGTTCTTTCGATCAAGGTGGCCTCTGTCTTCATTGTTGTTATTCAGTTTTTCAAGACTTTTGGTACGCATGGCCCTACAAGGAGAGTACAAGTTTTTAATGCTGTCATCTTTAGCGCAACATATTTCAGATAATCAGTAAATGTAGGCTTATCGGAAGGATTAGTAAACAATGATATTAAAAGTTCTCGCGTAGGCTAAGCTAAAATTAGTGATGATAAAGTTTTACACGAGTCATCACATGACACGAATTCAATGCGTATTTTTGTGAATTTGAGTTGAGCATCAATAGGTTTAGGTCAAAATTTGTGTCTATGTATAACCTATTTAATAAATAAATAATTTTTTTATTAACTTGATGAATAAGTAAGATAAAATAAAAAATTTATTTAAAGAATATACAAAAATGTGAAATTTAAAAAAATTCAAAAATATGAAATTCAATACGACTAAAAATGAAACCTCATTTGCACTTTTAACTTCATATATTTATATATATATATGTATATATATTTATCATTTTCTTTTTAATTTTATCTAATTTATATATCATATAACTTTATTATTTTTTTAAGATTATTAATTTATTGACAAATAAAAAAAAGATTTATTATTATTTTTATAAATTTATCTTTTTTTAAAATAATACTAGATTGTTACATTTAAATATATATACATATTTTTAATTTCATGTAAATAAGAGTATTATATTTTTCAATTTTAATGATGTATTTGTATACACCTATTTTATATTTTAAATTTAAAAGTACAAAAAATGCAATAGTAAAACCACATTTGTCAAATACAATTTTAATTCAAAAATGAAAACTCCAAGGCATTTGCCAAATATAATTTTAATTCAAAAATTAAATTATATATGTTAATTGCAGTTTCAATTAAAAAATGCCGCAACTTTAACTTAAATTTTAAAAATAAAAAATTAAATGATGTGTTTTCTCCAT
>JBAPGN010002804.1:0-47540 GCA_037355405.1 Vitis amurensis
AGATAATTTAGAGCATGAAATTGAACTACTTATTCACTTCCTCTAGATAATTTTGTGAAACAAAAATATACACTTAGAAGGTATCAAAGTAGAAAAATATTTTAATTTTAAACATGTCTTTGTTATTGATTTCTTGGAATTTAAAGAAAAGATAAAAGATTTACTTTTAGATTGTGAAAAAAGTATATTTTGATTAGAAAGGGTTGCATAAGGAAAGCAAATTGTATAGAAAATTTAAAAAGCAAGAAATTTTATGAGAATTGAATAAAAATATATATAAGAAGCAATTGAAAATTTGAATAAACATAAATTTGTTTTTCTAATAAATAATTCTCCATTTTCAGAAAAGGCGAACTTTCATGTACATAAAGAAGTTACGATACAAAAATAAAATAAAAAAATAAAAAAATTGTGCTATCCCACCCCAGGTCCAAATAAACTATGGGTTTGATATAAATATTAATGATCAAGCCCATATATATATATATAATATATAGTAATATATATATATATTATTATTCCCATTTTTTTAAACTTGAGGTGTACATAAAAGTGAAGTTTTTGAATGCTTTGATGGGTTTAAATTATCTCATTTAAATGCCTTTGAAATAAAGTTTTTCCAGTTAGAAAAGCTTCAAAATTGTCTTGTTCTTATTAATTTAACTATGCTAAAATTTCACTAAGTACAGAAAAAAAAAAAAGAAGTCATTTTTAAACTGTTTTTTGTTGTTTTCATTTTACCAATACTAAATATATATATATATATATATATATTAGATTTTTATCTTTGATAATTTTATTTAAGCAAACTTTTTTTTATAAACATTTTAACTCGCGCATGCACCATCAAAGAGCCCTAAGAAATAATATATATATATATATATATATAATAAAATAAAAATAAAAACCTAAAAATAATCATAAATCTTGAAATTACAAGTGATTCACTCAAAAAACACTCCTCCAAGTAAGAAAACTTGGCTTATAGTATGTAAAGAAGTCCTCCAAGCAAAGGATGCCTCCAAGTCTTTACATCTATACTTCTTCAAGTCTCTCTCCAAATAGACAAAATCCCCCCTTAAAAGCTAAAGAATCCTACCAAAATGAGCCTCAAAGTATCAGAACCTAGATGGCATATAGAACGCCACACGTGAACGGTTAAGGTGATGTTTTGGACCACTCATTGTCTCTCAATTCTTCCCACACCAAATGTACTAATCTTTCCATCGTCCTAAGTAAACTCTCACAAATTAAGCCAACAAGTGTGCAAAGAGCTTAGGGCCCATAACAAAGCGCCCCACACACACTAACCACAAACCTCTCCAAAACAAGTTGAACAAAAATTATAATTCGACAAGGCGTCTATTGACAAGCACAAAATTTAGGGTCATCCGCATGGGGGCAATTTGGTTTGAAAGAAAACATCTCAAAACCCGAGTTGGAGTTTGAATCTACCCCTATAGACAGTTGCAATTGGAAGTCTGAACACTTGGTCTATCTAGACCAAAGGAGGTAAAAAAAAAGGTCCGCTTTCATGCAAATACAGCCATCATTCAAGCTCCCAAATGTGACCGAAACTTCTTGGACTGCCTAAGCGGTGCCACACTCAAAGTGCACCAATCCTGTGGACCCAAAACACCAATCCCTCCAAAAGTCTTCAAAGGTGGCTTACAATGAGAATCATCCTAGATGACTAAGGAGTGCAAGAGCAACTATGTCTATGACGACAGGGGGCATACCACCGCCTACGATACCTACAGATAGGGCCCTCATGCTCAAGCCCTGGACGACGCTGCCTATAATAAACTAATACCATGTACCTCTTCATATGATAAGTCAAGTCATCACTTTTATTGCCCTAACAAATTAAATGTTAGTTTCTGCTGCTAACTAAGATGAAGTTGTAATTTCAATTGCAAGACAAAGATGGTGAGAAAACTCTAAGATTAATTAGGTTTTGACCTCTCAAGTATCTTTGGTAGAGGTTATTCATTATACTCAGTTCAATGTAACTCTAACCTTGAGGTAATTTCAAATTTTGGATGACACTAAATTTGATAGCATAGTGTTACTCTTTCTTAAAAACCATGGTTGGTGTGAATTTAAGTCTTGATAATTGATTAAGAAAGGTAACAAAAAGGGATAACTATGGACCCACATTTTCACGGTGATTTCCCCACTCAATGGTGAGACTAGCTTTTTAATAAAAAAATTATTTTTATAAAAATTGAAGTCACCACTTATTTTTATTTATTTTTTAAAGAGAAAATAAAATAAGAAATAAAACCCTAAAAAATGACTCATTATTTGGAAAATCATGTCTTTGAAAGCCCAAGTCTAAATTCAAGGGTCAGGTTACCTCTCGGTAAGGTATCATAAGGTAGTACTCCTCTAAGCCCTTATTAAAGGTCTCTACTAGTCAAGTTGAGGTTAATCTGATGAACAACTTGATTGTAAATTAGTGGATATCAAAGAATCAAGAATACATAATAAGTCAAAGGCATTATTAAAAAATCATTCAACCAAATACCATGCATTACTCAGAAAAATCAACAAAGAAAGGAGAAAATGAGAGTTATCCTAAGTAATGAGGCAAAGTGCTTTCATAAGTATAAATGTTAACTTAACTAACTTACAACAATGAATCATAAAATAAACTTGATACATCATACATAGCATGAATCAACCTAAATCGGAAATCAAAGATCAAGAGTGAAGTCAATGTATAGTAAAAAAATAGTTACATCATAAATTCATAGGCTAAAAAAAAAATTGATATAATGAAGTAAATAGATTTTAGACCCTCCATTTTATCCTCTTAACACATGTAATACTAGGTGCTATCTTATATTTCTCTCTTGCCTTATAGTCATCCCTTGGTGGCCCTTTGATAGTCATATAGTTTACTCCTTTTGAGCCACCTTTAGGGACCCTTGGTTTAGGGATTCATTTGGACCCATAATGTGACCTTGGCAACCCCTCAAGTTTAGTTTAGGTTTCTTCACTTAGATGTTTCTAGGCTTAGGTCACTAAGGCACCTTTTTTAGGTTAGTTTCACTTAGGTGCAATTTAGGTTAGGTTCACTTAGGTGCTTTTTCAGGTTTTAGTTCACTTAGATACTTTTCTAGGCTTAGTTCACTTTAGCTTTGTCTTGAGTTTCATTGCTTCATTTTGAGATTAGGTAAGTATTTAACTGGATTTTAGATTTTGATTGCATGAGCTAGAATTTTAGATTTTCATTAGAAATCAAATTTCATCTCAGCAATCAAAAATCAAACATTCCAGAATGGTTTAAAATTGATAACTATATGACTTATATTCTCTCTCAAGATACAATGAATGATCTAAGTTGATGACCAGAACGAGATAGATATTAGTATTTATGACTTCATTGGATACATGCATCTTGAATAACTTTTTAGAAACATAAAAAAATAAAAAATTGCATTGAGCAATTAAACGTTTTGATTTCTTATTGCATAAATTGATATTTTGATTTTTAATATTATATGTAAATGGATGATTTTTATTCTTTTATTAATTATACTTTTTGCCATGATGTCTGATTTTATTTTTTTATTT
This sequence comes from Vitis amurensis, assembly GCA_037355405.1. Classification (NCBI taxonomy): domain Eukaryota; kingdom Viridiplantae; phylum Streptophyta; class Magnoliopsida; order Vitales; family Vitaceae; genus Vitis; species Vitis amurensis. The sequence goes on from JBAPGN010002804.1 coordinate 3,583, forward strand.
CTTACATTGAGGTTTTGACAGTGGTATTACCTTATATGCATAATGTTTTGGCAAGATTAATTATTTTATAAGGGAGGTGAGGTATGTGGCATTCACACCATTAGAAAGTTTGAATTGGGGTAGGATTCTCTTGAAAATGACTAGCACTTTGTTTTTTGTTTTTTTTTTTTTGGAAGGAGGAAATTCTTTTGGGGAAGTTCATGGTTGCATATCAAGGAAAAAAGGAAAGATCACCGTTGAATATTATTTTCTAGGAGAGAATATTCACTCATGAGAAAGTTTTAAGGAAAGAGGATTTTCTTTAATAGTCCATGAGCTGCCACTTACTACAGAGGATTAGGAAAACGTCTTTGAGATATTAAAAGAGAAGAGGATTACTCATGGTTGAATGGGAGATTAGAAGACTCATCACGTCATTGGAGAAATTGAAGAGATTAAGGAGAGCTTTCCCATCTAAGCTGAGTAGGCTTTAGTATTTTGGGCATAACGTTTGCTATACGGTCATCGACAAATGAGGTGGTGATGTCCTTAAAGCTACTGAAAATATAAGTAGGAGAGACTACAATTCATATGTAACACCCCAAAATAAACTTTAGGGGCAAAATAGTAAATTAAAAATTAATTAATTAATTAATTAAACTCATTAAAGGTAAAAGAGTCATTTTACAATTAAAAATCCTAGGTATAAATTAGATTTTCCTCTTATCTTCCTTATTGAGAAAACTCTATTAACCAAAAATCAGAGAATTGGAGAACATAGGGCTAAAGGTTTGGAGGTCTAGAGTTTGAAGTTCAGATTTTTTTCAGGTAAGATTCTAATCCTAGTTAATATTATATGTTCTTTAATTAGTTTTGAACACTTTAGATATTCTTTGGAATATCTCAATTTTGATTAGAGTTCATTTAATTAATTTCTAGGTCAAAAAGATTAAAAATTTATTAATATAGTTTGATTTATTAATGTAGGTCGATAAATTTTTATTACTCAAATGAATAGATCTAGATAAAAAAAATTATGTAGTTTCAAATGTGAAAATTACATAAAATTTGTGAGTATGGAGGTTAAAAGTTTTGACTTTAGAGAAAAATAAATAAATAAAAATGTTGAAAGATGCATAGGAAGGATTTGGCATGTTGAAAAAAAAAGAAAAAAAGGAATTGGATGGGGTATTTGTTAAGTTTCAGTAGGAGATTTAAATGATAGTAATAATAGTTTAATGCAAACAAATATTCTTAAAAGATTTAATTTAGATAAGTTAGAAAAAAAGAAATAAATTAATATTTTGGAAGTTGAAAATAATATTGAATGGTAATAATATTAATATGAGAAATTAATTAGGATCCCCAACACTAAATAAAATGTTTTTAAGATTGTCAAATTTATATATTTAGATAAATAATTAATAATCAATATTGTGTATGATATTATGTTAGGTGAGGAGTAAATTTGTTAAGCTAAATATTTCAAGTTTTTGAGCACTTCTTAAAGGTAAGGGGAAATTAATGCAGTTTTTTATAAAAGAAAGTAATTTTCTTTTTATATTGTATTTTGAAATGTGTAAAATTATTTTTTTTATCTTTTCGCATGGATCAAATATGTGTTTTGTATGGAAAGTAATTTTTTTTTTTTGAGAATTTTCTTTGTTTATGAAAAATGAAAAATTTTGGAGATATGATATTTTGTTTTGCAAGTTTACATTAATGAAATAAAGTGTTTGACTTCGATTCCTATGGCCCTAGTCAACAAGTTATAATTGTTGACATATTCGGCCCTAATCAACGAAGTATAATAGTTGATATTACATGGCCTCAGTCAGCGGATTATAATAGTTGACCTTATGGCCCTAGTCAATGGGTTATAGTAGTTGACTTTATGGCCCTAGTCAACGGGTTATAATTGTTGACATTTGGTTTTGTTTGGTTTTGTTCACCTTAACTAGAACAAATTTGAAACTAGCCACTCAGTTGTAAAGTCCCACCTAATTGGTCACCATTTGTTATTTGATAATCAGAGTAAAGACATTTTGAATGCATTTGATTTGGTTTTGATGAGAAATTGTTTTGACAATGGATATGAGAAAGTTTGTGAAAGTTTGAATGTATTAGTATTTGAACTCAAAAGTTTTTATCGAAAAATTAAGTATATGTTATTATCTTCTGATTTGCAAAGCGATCGAATTGAAAATTGTTTTGATTCCATGAAACTGATATTTGATGTTCCTTATAGAGCTTTTAAGCTCATGGCTCTTTGTTAGGTAATTTTTTCAGGGTTTACTCTTCAGTTCGAACGTGAGAAGTGATGGCTAGGCTGAGGAAATTTTTTTTGTTAGGATTTTGGCTCTCAAGCTTTATTTTGGCATTGTTTAGATGTTAAAATTAATGCCCTATTTACAATTATTTGAAAATTAGAGTTATCTCTGAAATAACACTTTGGGTTGATCGTGTTAGTTTTTTTCTAAGTTGTTACTTGGGACAGATTTTAGATTTGTCATCACTACTTTCATGACAGGACATTTAGTAATGACGTTACAATTCCAGTCTACAAATTATGACAATGTTTGTGTTGTTCCGACCTTTAGAGCATTTAGCTTGACGGTTGTGATAATGACATCATTGCCTTAGAGTAGGGTTTTGGAGCCTTCACATCGTGACATCATTAATGTTGACATGGAATCAATTCATAATGTCAAGGATAAATCTCCCATGAATACTTTGGGTGAACATTCCCACATAGCGAAGTAGGCTCAATATTTTGAGGCTAACCTTTTTCTATAGATATGAAACATGATAGGTGATTCTTAAAGCTGTGAAAATTTAAGGAATAATACAACTATTGGTACTCGTTAACAACTTCTCCTAAAATAAATCCCTTAGCAAGAAGAAAATTGTTGTATATAGATTTGGGTACCAAGATTAGCGCTAATTAGAGGATTATCTTGGTCATGGACGTTTGAATATTAAGAAAGAAAGAAGGGTGGGTGGCTTTCACATACGAAGAAGGCTCACACGCCATTGAAAAGTGGAGTTGGGATAAGAAAGGTGAGGTCTTGAGAGGAAAGTGAGGTCTTAGAGGAAACGTCAAGTCTTGAGAAGAAATGCTGAAATCTTAAAAGTAGTGGGGAATCGTTTGAGAGGCTATGAGAGGATTTCTCTTTTCTTTTAGTATTTTTTATAACTTCTTGTTGTATGCATTATCTCTTTACCTTCCTTATTCTGCCATTCTTGTTCAAATTTAGGTTTATCTTTGGTTGGTGTGGATGCATGAGCCACACAGATTGTTGATTTCCATTTATTGATGATTGTTGAGTATGATTGCTTGTTGATGCTAGGGATCTATGCATTTTCTTAGTTTTTTTCTCTATTTTTTATGGCTCATTGATTGTCATATGGTTTTCTTTTCTCTATTTTTTTTTTCATAAAGATTCAATTTTTTTCTTCTAAGTTTAGTTTATGTTTCTTGGTTACAAAACAAAACAAAAAAAAAAATCTTCATTTGAAAAACATGCAACCATGTTTCATTCAATATGTAGAAAAAATTAAGTTTTTGATTGTCAGGTTCTCTCATGAATAAAAATTCATGCCTTTAAATTATGGAGTAATTCTTAATTCTTATAAGCTCCATCATTATTATGAAGGATCAGGAAACATGAATTAAATTTGTGTATGTTAATTTGGACCTTACTAAAGTCCAACATTCAAATCATTTTTTGTTTCTTTTGAACAAAAGTGTTACTGCCATAGTTTGTTCAACTTACTGACTTTCAAAATAAAAAAATTAGAATAAAATGGCTTAGGGTTTTTATAAAATTATTTTAATGTTTGTATGGTGTTTTGGACTCCTTGAGTATGTTTTTAGAATTTTACTTAAGTCAGAAAGAAATTTTTAAATAAGATATATGAATTAATCTTTTAGTAGGTTTAGTTTTCACCCAATTCTAAAAACCCTAAATGTTTTTGTAAAAATAAATTAGTGGGTGACTTAGTAAATTTGTTTTGATATATTTTTTTCTTTATACTATACCTCTTGAAGTTAATTTTAGGCACTTGTTTGATTAAAAACTAACTCCCCAATTGATAGATATATTTTTCCCTTGCTGCACCCATTGCATTATCCTGATTTTGAATAAAGGGGTTGTTTGCTTAATTTTAAAATTGATCTGTATGCCTTTTGACCTTGCCATTATTTTTCTTGTAACTTATACATTATGAAAATGTTGAATGGTTTTTTTTTTTTTTTTTTTTACATTTTATAACATTCCTAAAATATTAAAAAATAGTTTAGAGTTATTACTTGGAATTTGTCATGTCTATGGAGCCCTTTTGGACCATGTTTTCTGTAAAATAGGGACTTTTAAATGAACAGGCGTCCCACCCATCAATACTCCTTAGTCGAACTCGCCATCTACCGGTACACGACTCGGATGGATTGCAGTATCTCTATAGACACGTCGCAACTAGCAGGTTCTACCTGATCTTATTTTCTGTCAATTAAATTAGGACTTGTTTTTTGAAAGCTCTACTTTTGATTTACATGTTGGAATTAATCTGTTATAGTGTCTACTTTGTTATTCTAATCTGTTAATTGTCATAGCATGACTTGGTTTCTTTAGCCTCCAATCTATATGTTAATATAAGACTACTATTGAGGAGTTTCCTAATTATTTTCCATGCATGAAAATAAATGCTTTTAGAATATTTATTTAGGAATTTTTTCTTAGGATGCTATCCTCATTCCTAATTCTTTAGCTGCTGCGATGTTTTGTTCTTAGTCTAATTCTCGTTTCTTCTAGCTATCTGTACATTAGTTTAGCACTTAACAATGAGTGTATGATTCCCTACTGTGATATTTGAACTCCTTAGATCCTTGCATTTCATTTAAGGCTGTACATATATCATACATATTAGGGGTTCACTTTCATATGTTATTTGTTGTCTCTAATTGATCTAAACCTCTTATTACGTGCATAAGCTAATGTATGCTATCAAGGTTATCACTTTCTCACCTTTTATATCTTTAATCTGTATATAACATTGAAAACTTGAAATTTGTTCTGTGAAATGCCCTCATGCTTTATGATTTGCTTCTATTGCTTTGATCTTGCTTTGTATCCATCGGTATATTCCTTGATTTATCGATCAATGTCATGTTTACTCTAACCTTATTAGTAGAGACCTATTTAGTGGTTGAGAGGATGCTACCATTATGATACCTTCCACAATAGATAACCAACTGGACCTCTAAGACTTAGGACTTAGGTTTTCAAAAAATAAGAGTCATTTTTAGATTTATATTCTTATTTTATTTCTATTTAAAAATAATAAAAATAAGTAGAGCAACTCCAATTTTTGCAAAAATCAATTTTTCACTACAGAACAAGTCTTCATCCTCGAGTAGGAACACACATAAAAAATGCGAGGTATCATAGAGAATATGTACCTCAAAGATGTGCAAATATGCCCTCAACATAAATCAAGATTAAAAGGAAACTCACAATTGTTATAAAAAGAGTGAATTGTCAAGAATAGAGCACAACAATCAACAACATGGCAAAAATGAAGTATTAATACATACAATCAGATAAAATATTTACGATGGGTTATTTTATCAAATAAAAATTATTGGCATCATCCTCAGAGGTGTCTAAAGACAAACTCAAGTGTCAAAATAAATAAGAGGCAATTATGTTATATCTTTCCTCATAGATCATCAGCAAATAAGGGTTAACAAAAATGATCAGTATTGTCTCTTTTAAAGTGTCATAGAAAGAATATTGGTGTCATTGGTAGGCACGTTCTAGTTATCATCTTTTTCCTTGAAGTAGGCATTATAATAATTACAAACATTTGTATTGAGAAAAACTTACTTGAATGGCGAAAAGTTGCGAGAATTGTTTTTTTTTTTTTTTTTTTTTTTTTTTTTTTTTTTTTTTTTTCTTTTTTTCTTTTTTTTTTTTTTTTTTTTTTTTCTAGCAAATGGAAAAATATGTATAGAAAAATAAAAAATTTAAAACCAATAATTAAAAATTGAACAAAACAAGCTATAATTTACTCCTTACTTTCCTTTTCTCTATCCACAGCAATCTCTTTTTTTTAAAAATAATCACAATATTTATAATTTCCAAGAAGCTTAGACACAAAGTAACAATATCAATTTCCATCTAACCAAGGAAATAGTAAAGTAGACAATAAAGTCATTTAAAACAACTTGAAAAGCAACTTAACATAACCAATTACTTATCCATGAAACACAAGTATTGGTACTGCAGTTTCATATATAATATAACAAGCTAAAATTATAGGTATTCAAGGTTCAAACAACACAAATAACTAGGCATATAAAGTATTGGGTTTAAGCAATGTTGATGATGTATCATGATGGATCGTTTTAAAGGACGAAATTCCATGTTGGAGGACTAGCTGTCCCATATTCTTCTCAACGTTGAACATTGTGTTACCCACTCTTGCAGCATCTTCCATCCTTTCTAATGCATGAATTACCCCAGCTACACGTGATGCACTCATTGCTCTTCTCGGCAACCAATTCTGTCACATGTTTGCATTACAAAAAAATTCGTAAGACAAAACGAATAATATAAGTAATCCAATTTATAGTGTATGATGATTGGTAGGTGTTGGAGTTAATGCCTTGAAAGTTTCTTTGAAAGATATTTTCTTCATTTGGCCCATTACCAAAAATGTTCATTACCCTTCACATTTTTTGCTCAACTTCTTTTCAATAAAGAAATGATTTTCATTGAATATAAGATGTTAGTAAAAACATTGAGGTCGTGACATGAGAAAAACATTATTTACTAACCTCACAAGAGTCTAGTTCGAAAAGACTGGGAGGCAATCATTGCTGTTGTACAAGTGTGGTAGGAGGCAGTCTTTGCGTGCAACCTCTTTGGAGGAATTGACAAGACGGAATGCAATAATTGTTCCTTCGATGCTTTCATTTGTTCTTCTTTCGGTCAATCCATTCCAACCACCCAATATCTTCAAATAAATAAATAAAAATTAAGTGACGATGGATAAAAAGCAGTAAACAGAAATAAGAGTTAAGTAGCAGAGTGAAAATGATCAAGTGTTAGAAGGTCTTAAATAGTTGCTAAAATGAAAATCGTACCCTTTCAGTAAAAAACTTTAGAAAAGTAGTAATTTACTTTCACACTCAACATTCTTGAGCTTTGTGTTCAGTTTCTCATACTCATCCTTATGTGATGTGGCTACCTGAGATTCATTGTATAAAAAATCAAAACCAAGATTGGACAATGCTTGTTTCAGATCCCCGATTTGTCAATGCTAAGGCATTATTTCACAATTCTTAAAGTTAATTTTTTATTTTATTTTTGTTCACCAAAAATAATTTCTTTTTCTTTCCCTTTATATATATATAGTAGCCATAATAATGCTTGTTAATTATACATACCTGGATATCCATTTGGCATAAAGCAGAAGCAATAAAATAAGCAACCTTGGTGAGGTTGCCTCTGAAGAGTACTTGAGTTGTTCCTTTAGGAATGCTATTTTAGAACAACAGCTAACTGCTAAGCGGGGTTACCCATCCACCACCTTTGATTTGAGCTATTAGGATTTCTATGGATATAAAAGCCTCACCATAACTATCTAAACTCATCACCATGCAAAGTTATATTTATTATTGGAGCAGTTTTATTTTATTTTTTCTAAGAATTCACAAAAATAATTCAAAATTTTCAGACATGTAAAAATTTTTCAGAAGTAACTGAGGCCATAAAAAAGCGTGTGTGTCATGCAAGCATAGTAGAGATTATTCGAACATGGAGGGAAACTCTTCCAAATGAATCAAAAAGGAGTAATTTGCCTCTTTTTTTTTAACTTCCCTTGGTCAAGAGACCTAAACTCAAAAACTTAATCCTCTTTTGGTCTCTGCTCAGATTTGAGTATGCGCTTCTTTCTATCAAACTATCGATGATTTCATTTCCCATTTCAGGAAGGATCTTACAATAAAGAAAATAGAAAGGAACAAAAGTAAATAATATACTGAAGTATGATTAAATAAAAACAAAAAAATAACAAGTTAACAATAAATGTTGACTTACTTGTATCTGAATTTTTGGTACGACCCCACGTGTTGGACATATGACTTTGTGAATTGATTCCTCTCAAGAATAAACGTATGACCATAGGTCCATGTTAACATTATAGAACAACATGTCACTGGCCACATTGCCCATACATACCATTTGTATGTGTAAGGTTTGGAGGCTAAGGAGGCGAATCCTAGCCTCAGATGATAGATGGGACTTGGCGTTACCAAGATGTGTCAATGAAACACATTGGCGGCAATTTTCAGGCTTTATAAGTGATTTTTCATATAACGCATCTGAGAATTATCCATTGTTACTCATAGACTGTAATCATAGTATGGGCATAAAAAGTGAAGTAATTGGGTCCTGAATTGAGTGTGATGCAGAGAGTGATACCTGAGATGTCAAGCAGTCAATCATTTCTTCACGCACATTTCAAATTGGGATGAGCCACATAAAAAAGTAGAGAATACATTTCTTTATGCAAATTTCAAACTACCAAAGGACATTGATTATGTGAAGTGAATAAATAGGAATTAGATACAAGGATACAAATGTGGGGCGTTTTAATTTTAGAGTACGTAAAAAAGATCATTGCAGTATTCTCTCTCTCTCAACACAGAAACTATGTAAAAGGAATTGGGAGACTTTACGAGGGGGTATACATGAGGTACTTAAGAGGTGGAAAAATGGAGAATAGCATCTTAGGGATCAGCTCGAAATTGCAGTGTCCCATGTTGTTCATGAAATCAATATAAGAAATATAACCAAAGAGGGCTGCCATGGAGCTCTTTCTCATGAAAATCCTGCTAACAGTGGTATAAAACAGTAGAAAATATGCTAGGTGTTCAGCAAAGGATGGATGAACAGCTGCCATGCGAAACATTGATACGTTCATTATATCTAATGTAGTAGTGGTACATTAGTAACGGATCAAAGAGTAAATCGATCAATTCATACAGGTGAGGGCTCTGTGACAATTCGAGGCAAATGGTGAATAGAATGATAGTCGTGAGTACAAGAATAACTGATGATGCAATGCTCTGCGAACTGTTAACACATAGTATGAGGATTTCAACAGGCCCATCATTGAAAGAAGAATCATGTAAGAAGTACACCAATCTTTCTCCATTAAGGGCTGTGAGCAACCCCAGGAAGTATCATGCTAAACCACGTAGAATAGGATCCCATCTCAACAATATTTGGTCATCCTGCAAACAAAAAGCACCACAAGAAAATGTGAATATTCATGCCATGAAGGTAATCACGGCTTGTGTGTGAGAGGAGTTTCTGACAGACCAGTGCTTTTCCCTGTCAACTTTGCTCGAATTCAATACTCTTATCAACGATACCTATTGTTTCCCTTGCCGATTCGGCTATCGAGCAAGAAATCCCAAATTCTGGTTTGAAGTGTCCTCCCATAACAGAAAATGGGACAAATTAGAACGTAAACAGCGGTCCCTCCCTTCCCATCTTGATTCATTAATGTGTATATGCTATGAATTACCAGGAGCAACTATCACCATACTGAAAAAACGAAATAAAAGTAAAATAAAGTAGAACAATCAAAATAAAATAAACATTGAACAGAAGGAAAGATTGTAGAGCAATCAAAGTCTGCCAACAGATATAAATAGTGTACCTTGAAGCTTCCAAGAGACTTCCAAGGCCAGTCAGTGAGGATACCTGGTTTGGAAGCCATATACACTTCTATAATGTTACTTGCTTAATTTAGTTTGCCGTCTACAAAATTGGAGGGCTTATATATACTGATTCTCTCTGGTGAAATTTAAGCAGGCATTAATGCAGGCCTGAAACCCTTAGAAGGATACGATCAGCAAGTTGTTTGTGACCTTCACTTTCAAGGATAAAAGGAGGCTTGTACAAAACTAATTTTTTACTTTTAATAAAACTTGAATTAAATTTAACTAGTCTTATGTAAAGTGAATTAATAATTTTTTACAACATCAAAATAGGAAAATAATTTTTCAAAGCATGCAACTGATTCAAATTATTTTATTTAAAAAAAAAAACTGTTCTCACAAAACAAGTTTTCAAAGGGTCTTGTTCTTAAAAAATATTTATTTATTTATTTTGGTTCTTCACCTCAAACAATTTTCAAAAGCAATCCTCTACAAATCTGTAGAAAATCTCGGCAAACAGGCCCTTATCTTCCCTATTTCTTATCCTAGTTTGGTGAAAAAGGCAGATTAATAACGACCTTATTTCTCAAATTTCAACTCTTGTGTGAGAATAATAAATGCAGAATTCAAAACCTTCCACTGTTCCAACCGTCCTAGGGCGAGGTGGGCACACTTATAATCAATACTTAGTGCTATGTTCTTTTTGCTGCCCACTTTTTCAGGTTTGCATTTAGATAGTGTTGACAACACCTTTCAAATATTATCAGGCTGCTCTAGCTGGCTATGCCAATGTGAAAGACATGGGATGTTTGTGCAGAAAAGGCCAAATAAATAAATAAAAGGGAAAGCTATGGGATCATACACCAATTAGAAAAACAGATAAATAGATTTTTTTGAGAAATCAAAATTTTCACTTTTAAAAAAGAGTTTATTACCCTTTATCCCCCAACCTATAGTGTGTTTTGTACATTACCCCCTTGAGTTCAAAATCAAACAATTTCATCATTTATGATTGCATGCAATGTTATTTTTTTAGAGAAGGAACAATTTTTTGGATAGAAAGGCATGTGCTCTTTGCATGATCAAGGGTAAAAGTGTCTTTTTTGCTATAAGTGAGGGCAAAAGGGTCATTGTTATTTTAAAACCCCACCTCTCCCGCATCGACCATTCCTCCTCTGTAGGTGCTAGTGAAGCCCTAATTCAAAGCCCTAGAATCCCAAAGAAGCTAATATAGAGTTGACATTGAAGAAAAGAGATGGAATTCAATGGGGTTTTTTTTTTTTCTTTTGTCTTCCAATTTATTTAAGGTTAAGGTTTTGTTTTGATCTTTTAGAAAATTTAAGGAAATTTTGGGGAAATTATAGAAGAATAAAACTCAGGCCAATTAAGGGGTAGGGTTTTTATGTTAGAGTTTAAATTTTTATGTTCTGCTTCTAGTTTAAGGTTGGGGTTTCATTTTCATGTTTTAGAAAAACTAGGGGTATTTTTGGGCAAATTTTAGGGTAATTTTTAGGGGCAATTTGGGGAAATTATGGGAGGATAAAACTTGGGCAAATTGAGGGTTAGGGTTTAAATTTTTATGTTATGCTTTTGGTTCAGGGTTAGGGTTTTGTTTTCATGCTTTAGAAAACTGTGCATATTGTTGACAACACCTTTCAAATATTATCAAGCTGCTCTAGCTGGCTATGACAATGTGGAAGACATGGGATGTTTGTGTAGAAAAGGCTAAATGAATAAATAAAAGGGAAAGTTATGGGATCATACACCAATTAGAAAAAATAGATAAATAGAGTTTTTGAGAAATCAAAAATTTCACTTTTAAAAAAGGTTTTATTACTCTTTATCCCCCAACCTATAGTGTGTTTTGTACATTGCCCCCTTGAGTTCAAAATCGAACAACTCCATTATTTATAATTGCATGCAATGTTCTAGAGAAGGTACAATTTTTTAGATAGAAAGGCATTACTCTCTGCGTGATCGAGGGTAAAAGTGCATTTTTTGCTATAAGTGAGGGCAAAAGGGTCATTGTTATTTTAAAACCCAAATTGTAAGCCCTCCTATCCCGCGTCGGCCGTTCCCTCCTCATAGGTTGCTAGTGAAAGCCCCAAGTCGAAGCCCTAGAATCCCAAAGAACTAATGTAGGTTTGACATTGAAGAGAAGAGATGAAGTTTCAATGGATTTATTTATTTTTTTTTGCCTTCTAATTTATTTAAGGTTAAGGTTTTGTTTTGATATTTAAGAAAATTTAGGGAAATTTTTCAGAAATTATAGAAGAATAAAACTCAGGCAAATTGAGGGTTAGGGTTGGTTTAAATTTTTATATTTTGCTTTTAGTTTAAGGTTGGGGTTTCATTTTCATGTTTCAAAAAAACTAGGGGTATTTTTAGGGAAATTTTAGGGTAATTTTTAGGGAAAATTTGGGGAAATTATGAGAGAATAAAACTTGGGCAAATTGAGGGTTAGGGTTTAAATTTTTATGTTATACTTTAGGTTCAGGGTTAGGGTTTCTTTTTCATGTTTTAGAAAACTGTGCATATTGTTGACACCATATTTCAAATATTATTAATCTGCTCTAGCTGGCTATGATAATGTGGAAGACATGGGATGTTTGTGCAAAAAAGGCCAAATAAATAAATAAAAGGGAAAGCTATGGGATCATACATCAATTAGAGAAAATAGAGAAATAGAATTTTTGAGAAATCAAAATTTTCACTTTTAAAAACGGGCTTATTACCCTTTATCCCCAACCCTATAGCGTGTTTTGTACATTACCCCCTTGAGTTCAAAATCGAACAACTCCATCGTTTATAATTACATGCAATGTTCTTTTTTTAGAGAAAGTACAATTTTTGGATAGAAAGGCATGTGCTCTCTACGTGATCGAAGGTAAAAGTGCCTTTTTTGCTATAAGTGAGGGCAAAAGGGTCATTGTTATTTTAAAACCCCAAATTGCAGCCCTCCTCTCCCATGTCGACCATTCCTCCTCTATAGGTGCTAGTGAAGCCCTAAGTCGAAGCCCTAGAATCCCAAAAAAGCTAATATAAGGTTGACATTGAAGAGAAGAGATGGAGTTCAACGATTTTTTTTTTTTTGTCTTCCAATTTATTGAAGGTTAAGGTTTTGTTTTGATCCTTCAGAAAATTTAGGGAAATTTTAGGGAATTTATAGAAGAATAAAACTCGGGCAGATTGAGGGTTAGGGTTTAAATTTTTATGTTATGCTTCTAGTTTAAGGTTGGGGTTTCGTTTTCATGTTTCAGAAAAATTGGGGATATTTTGGGTAAATTTTAGGGTAATTTTTGGGGAAAATTTGGAGAAATTGTGGGAGAATAAAACTTGGGCAAATTGAGGGTTAGGGTTTAAATTTTTATGTTATGCTTTTGGTTCAGGGTTAGGGTTTTGTTTTCATGTTTTAGAAAATTGTGCATACTATTGACACCACCTGTCAAATATTATCAAGCTACTCTAGTTGGTTATGACAATGTGGAAGACATGGGATGTTTGTGCAGAAAAGGCCAAATAGATAAATAAAAGGAAAAACTATGGGATCATACACCAATTAGGAAAAATAGATAAATAAATTTTTTGAGAAATCAAAATTTTCACTTTTAAAAAAGGTTTTATTACCCTTTATCCCCCAACCTATAGCATGTTTTGTATATTACCCCCTTGAGTTCAAAATCGAACAACTCCATCATTTATAATTGCATGCAATGTTCTTTTTTTAGAGAAGGTACAATTTTTTGGATAGAAAGGCATGTGCTCTCTACGCGATCAAGGGTAAAAGTGCCTTTTTTGCTATAAGTGAGGGTAAAAGGGTCATTGTTATTTTAAAACCCCAAATTGCAGCTCTTCTCTCCTACGTCGACCATTCCTCCTCTGTAGGTGCTAGTGAAGCCTCAAGTTGAAGCCCTAGAATCCCAAAGAAGCTAATATAGGGTTGACATTGAAGAGAAGAGATTGAGTTCAACGGTTTTTTTTTTTTTTTTTTGGTCTTCCAATTTATTTAAGGTTAAGGTTTTGTTTTGATCTTTAAGAAAATTTAAGAAAATTTTGGGGAAATTATAGAAGAATAAAACTCGGGCAAATTGAGGGTTAGGGTTTTTATGTTAGGGTTTAAATTTTTATGTTTTACTTCTAGTTTAAGGTTGGGATTTTGTTTTCATGTTTCATAAAAACTGGGGGTATTTTATTGGAAATTTTAGGGTAATTTTTTGAAAAAATTATGGGAGAATAAAACTTGGGCAAATTGAGGGTTAGGGTTTAAATTTTTATGTTCTGCTTTTGGTTCAGGGTTAGGGTTTTGTTTTCATGTTTTAGAAAACTATGTTGTTTGTATTGAATGCTAAGATATGAACATGTGCTCTCAAATTAATTCTCTGCACACAATTAATTTTTTTGTCATCAAATTAGTTGAACTGTATTGAATGCTAAGATAAGAACATGTGCTCTCAAATTAATGCTCTGCACACAATTAATTTTTTTATCATCAAATTAGCTGAAAATTAATAATCTTTAATTAAATGGAAAATCCAATTCGGTATGATTAATCATATGATGAACATAATTTAAGTAAAAAGGTGTTTGGGAAATCAATTTAATAATTTAATATGCTTAATAACTTAGTTTAAATCATTAAATATATTAAACATGTCTAATAAAATAACTTATTATTACAACTTAAAGTTATTTTTAACTTTAAGTATTAAGTTAAAATAGTTAACTTATTCTTAATCATAATTCTTTTTACCTCATTTGTCCACACTAGTGAAAATATATTTTAAAATTATAAAGTTATCTTGTATATGTAAAATACTTTAAATATACATGTTTTACAAATAAATTTATATGTCACTTAAAATTAGTGAAAATAAATTGAGTTAAAATCAATGACAATAAACACTTGTTAAGATTAACAAGGGTAGATATGTCAATTGGATGATTTAAAATAAATTTTAAATTAACTTTATCAAACTACCTCAATACTTCGAAATAAAAATATGCTTTAAGTTAATAACTTAAAAATAATTTAATTTAAATTCAACTTAACTTATCATCCGATCAATATTAAGTTTTACCAAACACTCTTTTATTAACATTATATTAAACATAATAGACATTAAGTCAAATTTATCAATTCTTGGTTTTTTGGTTTCTAATGTATGGTTCTTTGAAATACTTAGAACCATTAGGCATGTCAAAATATTGCTTCCTAAAGCCTCATATATATATAGACATATAGGATACTAAAATTAAAGTGTTGAAATTTAATAATGGCAATCAGAATCATAGTTTAAAAAGGCGCAAGGTCCACCTAATGTGCAAAAGTCTCTTATAGTTTAAGCGTAAGGCGCAACACAAGGTACGTACATGCCTAAGTGAAGTGAAATGCAATTTAGGATACACATCAATTTTGTAAAATATGATTCAAAATACAATCCAATCAATAAAAAAAATAATGAGATTATATAAATTTAATTATATAATTAGAAATTTCAAGAATAAAAGTGTTTAAAAAAAAAAAGTAAAACTGATAAAACGTGTGTAGACCCCAAAATTTGTTCCAATTTTATTTTTACATTAATTTTGAGCGCAATTTTAAATCCCGATTACATGTATTATTTTTTTGGCCCACTCACCCTTTTAACTCTTCGTTTATATTATTTTATAAATTGTTTTACTTTTATTTCTATTTGTAATTATTATTATTATATTATATTTTTATATATTTATTAATCACTTTCTCTCTCCTTTCTCCTCTCTTCTCTCTTTTCCTCTCTCTCCTCACCCTACCTACCCTCACCTACCCCCCATACCCCCCATGTCCAAGGCCCCCCACCCCCAATATCCATTCTTCATTTTTTTTTCCTTTTTTTTTTTTTCCTACCCACTTTCCTCTCCTCTCTCCCCATTTGGCCCTCCACTTTCTCCCTCATTCTTTTTGAGATTTTCCCCCCATTTCCCAAGAACGGTAGCCCTCATTCCCAGAAACAGGCGGGTGCATTTAGTGATTAGTTTGGGATATTTGGGCTAATTTATTGGTGGTGATTTGAAATTTGTTAATTTGGGTTTGTGGTTATATTGCATTTAGTGATTAGTTTGGGATATTTGGATTATTTCAATTACATATTATTTATTTGGAGTTGGGCTTATTGTTAATTGGTTATTTGTTTGAGTTTATTAGATTGAGCTTGAAATATTATTTCTTTTGGCCATGTGTATTATTAATGTGGGCTTGTTAATTGACTATTTGTTTGGGCTTATTAGATTGGGCTTGAGATATTATTTTATTTGGTCATGTGTATTATTAATGTGGGCTTGTTAATTGATGTGAATTTTGGGCTTGGATGATTTGAATATTTGATATGAGTTTGGTCCAATTGAATTATTTAATTTGGACATGGGGTAATTATGGTGTATATTAAATTAGGCTTGGATTGTGGAATATTAAATTTAGGCATAATGGGATTTATCTTAATTTATCGTGTTTTGGGTTTGATTAATTGGGCTTATATTTTGGATATTAATTTGGAAATTTTAGATTAGAGTCTATGATATGTGATATATTTTTATTGGGTTATATTTGTTAATTTGGGTCCATTTATAATTGGTGAAATTTATTAGACTAATTTAAAGTTTGAATTTGGGCTTGAATAATTATTTTAGACTCTATATATTTTTGGATATTTACATTTGTTCTATTTTTGTTTTTGCATGGGCCTATTCTTCAATCTTGTTGGCTGAGTACGAATTTATGACACGTGGAACTTGTTGTAAGTTTATTTGGGTACATATTTTATTTCCCATTTTTATTTGGTTTTATTTTTATTAGTTCTTATGAATATTTGTTTGTATATATTTATTGAGTGTGTACAGAATCAAACATCGAACAAACTAGAAATTTGTTTAAATGAGAGAAAGAATTCAGTAAATGTGTTTTGATAAAACAATAATTTTAAAATATTATTTTTAATAAAAGAAAGGTTTTTTTATTTATTTATAAAAATTCAGAAAAATGCATTTAGAAAAATCCAAAAGAGTTGTTTTTAATAGAATTTGAAAATTTGTTTTTAATAACATCGTCCAAAAATTTATTTGTTTAATAAAAATTGTCCAAAATTTTTTTTGTAAATAAAGTTCTCCCAAAAATTAATTTTTAATAAAATTGTTCAAAAATAATTTTTTTTAAATAAATTCTTTTTTATTATTAAAATGGGATTAAAGGTGTTTTTTTTTTTTTTTTTTAGAAATAGAGGATTTAAATCTTTTTTTTTCTTTTTAATTAAAATTTCTTTTGCAAATAAAGTTATGTCATTTTAAATAATTTGTAAAAATCACTTTTTTAAATGAAAATTAATCTAAATACTTTTGTAAATAAAATTGTAAAAATTCATTATTTTCTAGTAAAAGAAAGTAAAAATAATTTTTGTGCCCAAATTGAAATTTTGTAATAAATTCTATTGATACAATAAGTGTAAATAGCTTTTTAAAAAATTGAATACAAATGAAATTGAGAAAAATAAATTGATTCTTTTCTGTACGTAAATAAATTGAAATCATTAATTCAAAATCATTTTTAATAAAATCCTTTGAAATTTCTTTAAAACTTTTTTTTTATATCTTTTATTTATTTAATTCAATAAATCATTTTTCATAATTCTCTTATTATTTATGTTGTGTATTTTTGTAATTAGATTTCATCATTGTTTTTGGTGTATATTGATTTCCATCATAACTTGTACATTGATTATTTTTCTTGGTATCCATAATTAATTAATTAATTGCCACAATTCCCTTAATTCATTTAGTAGAGGTCGTATGTATACGAGTTTAGAGGGGTGCTACGGCTTACCACCGTACCTTCCCAATAAGTAACCTGACCCCCAAACCCAGAGTTGGTTTTCACGGACTTGTTTTTCCTTCAGAGTCACACTTAGGGTTTTCTTTCTTATTTTGTTTTTTCCTTAAAAAAAAATAAAACAAAAATAAGTAGCGACTCCAAGTCTTTTTCTAAAAATCAAATTTTCACCAAATAAAATAATAAGCGAGTTTCGCCATCGAGTGGGAACGCATCGATCAAAATGCGGGGTCCACAATGCTCCTTTTCAATAAGGTCTATATCTTGGTAAGCAAGGAAATATAAAGAGTGGTAAGCACATCTTTTAAAACTATGATCAAAATTTAATTAATTAAAAAAAAAAACTACCGCAAGAAAATTATTTGGAATTGATTACAAATATGGTTTTGTTATTGTAACGTGCATATGCTATATCTAATATAAGATTTTATTAAATCAGTAACTATTCATTACAATAATCTAAATTTATTTTTATTATTAATATATTTTCCTTGGATATGGTCATCTGTCCAAGTTGTCAATAATTTTAATAAAATATGATAAAAATAAAAATAAATAATGTATTAATGTAAAATAGAGTTCTATATTATGTTTAATTAATATTTTTACAATTTTATCGACCATTGAATCGAAAAAAAAAATTAAGTCATAGTCTAATGATTAGATTGATGGTTAAATCGATCGTGATCAATTCATGATGCCAATATGAGATTATATATAAATATGTAATTTATAAATTATTAAAATTAAAAATAATAATAAAAAGTTAAATTGTATAAAAATAATTAAATACCTTAAAATATTCCATTTTCTATCTCTATTATTGTCATATTAAATCATGATAATGATAAAATGTGAATGTATCAATATTTTTTATTTTATTAAATAAAAAAATTACTATTTTTAATTATTAAGAAGGTGTAGACCCCCAAATTGGGATATATCTAAAGCATTTTTTGCAATTAGTTTCTGGCCAGGTGTCGCGCTCTTAGGCATCCACGTGTCACTCCCGGATTGGCTGTTGAAGATTCAGATGGGCTTTTGAGGAACCAATGGGAGCTTGACAGAAGGAAAATAGAAAAAAGGGGGGTTGATGGGAAAGAGCCGTTTCTCGGGCAGCCAAGAGGCTGGCAGCCACAGAGGATGATGGGTGAGCTGTTCTTGAGCAGCCCAAAGAGCTTGAGGTGACGGGCTAAGGGAACAGAGGAGCTGGGGCTACAAGGGTGACAGATGAGAGATTTCAGTGGCTTGCGGAGGAAGACAAGGGGAGGAGGTTTAAAAAGCAAGGAAAGAGGTTGAAAGGGGGTTCGGGGTTTTTTTCTTGAGGCTGCTGTGGAGAGGGGTCCAGGCGAGGTTCTAGGAGTTAGAGGAAGAAGCTTGGAGTCCTGCTGGTTTTTTTGCTGGAGAAAAACTTCCTCAGGTATGGTTACTGCAGGCTTATTGATGTTTTTTTTTTTTTTTTCTAGCTGTTACCTCTCTTCCATATCCCTTGTTGATGTTTGGAT
The DNA here is from genome assembly GCA_037355405.1 of Vitis amurensis. Taxonomy (NCBI): domain Eukaryota; kingdom Viridiplantae; phylum Streptophyta; class Magnoliopsida; order Vitales; family Vitaceae; genus Vitis; species Vitis amurensis. The sequence goes on from JBAPGN010002804.1 coordinate 22,658, forward strand.
ATTCGTTTGCTTGGGGTGGATAATGAAGGCCACTGTTGTTTGTTGAAGATGTGATCCTAAACTCATGTTTTTGGGGTTGTTAATCTTAATATGCCATGTTCTACTGTGAAATATTCCAGTCATGCCAATAGTTTGCATTTGATGTATTCATTCTCACCTATGCATGGCCATTTCTATTCCTCACTACTCCGCCTTCATTACTACATACCTGTCAAAACCCGTCATTATGTCCATTACAGTGTTCATTTCTCTCTCTAACCCCCTCGTCCATTTCATACATGCATGCGCGAAGCCCCAATGCATGGCCACCTCCATTCCATACCCGTTTTCTCATGCCCATGCACACGGCCACCCTCACTTCTCATTAATCCACTCATTTCATGCCCTCCATGCTCACTTATCTCTCTACACCACATACCCACTCTCTAAATACCCATGAGACCCATTCCACCAACCCCATGTACCACTTCTCTCTCTACACCGCAGCCATACCCATTCTCCCTCATTACCGCATCCATCACCTTTCCCACTTATCCCCCATTCGTCCATCCTATATCCTCCCATGTGCATGCGGTTCATGCACATGGCCTTGCTAGCACCCTCCCCAAGCCTTCCTATAAAATCCACTTCCCACCGTTTTCGAATCCCTTGCCAAGCACCCCCCCCACATTCTGCCCATTTCCTCAAGCCAAAGCTCTAACCGACGCCGACCTGGTCTCTAGTGATGACCACTCCATGGCTGCAGCTCCATGGTCCTCTAAGAGCTGAGTGTGAAGGCACACTTGGTGACAGTCAAGGCCCCGTCAAGCCGTCGACACCTCCGCCGTTTCTGCCTCCAGAAGCTCCCATGCCGTTTTCCGGTTGCAGTTTTGACGAGGGACGAACAAGATCTTGAAGCGGCGTCATCAATGATAGGTCTTCAGAGTCATTAGGACGCCGCGCATGCAGATCAGTTGGCGAGCTCCCGCGGGCACGACCAGGTTCGTTGAGGCACAGTTGGGAGCATAGGATATGGAGTTCGTTGACCCCCAGCCCAGAAGCTTGAGAAGTACATGTCCATGCATGGTGGTGCCATTAAAGGCCATGAACGGAGGCCCAATAGAGTTCAGAAAATTTATTTTGTTGGGCTGTTCTAATCAGAAAGTGGATCCTTTGGCTTACGCGGAGGACGCGTATCTAACCCCTTATGCAATCCAATGGAGGGGGTGTCATTTGAAAGAGGTTGAGTGCAGTTGGGCCCGTGTGAAACAGTTCCAGTTTGCATGTTTGCCATCCTTGGCCCATTTTCAAAAACCACAAGTTTAAAGAATTGTTTATCCTAAAAAGAAGAAATCTAACTCCCAGTTAATTTAATTCCACTATTCTCCATCCTTAAAAAGTTTTAGGTCCTAAATTCAGTTACCCAATAATTTTCCAAATCTCTAAATTCCCGTATTTATTCATTTAATTGTTATTATTTCCGTTACAATTATCATTCAATTTGCTTACTCGCTTATTTATTCATTTATTTAAAATTTCAATCCTTAATTGATTTTTCAATTGCCAAATTCACAAATTCAATCTCCAAATTCCCGCATTTATTCACTTAATTATATTATTTTCCGTTATAATTATCCTTCAATTTGCTTACTTGTTTATTTATTCATTTATTTAAAATTCAATCCTTAATTGATTTTTCAAATTGCCAAATTCACAAATTCAATCTCCAAAATTCCCGCATTTATCCTCTTAATTATTATTATTTACGTTATAATCATCCTTCAATTTGCTTACTTGCTTATTTATTCATTTATTTAAAATTCAACCCTTAATTGATTTTTCAAATTGCCAAATTCACAAATTCAATCTCCAAATTCCCGCATTATCCTCTTAATTATTATTATTTCCGTTATAGTTATCATCCAATTTGTTTATTTGCCCATTATTTCATTTTATCACAAATTCAATCCTTAATTGATTTTTCAAATGGCCAAATTCATTAATTCAATTTCTAAATTTTCGCATTATTTACTTAATTGTTACTATTTCCGTTATAAATCATCATGCCAATTATCTATATGCCCACTTATTTATTTATTCAGAAATTCCTTCCTTAATCAATCTCCAAATTTCCTATTTCTAAATTCCATTTACAATTCCCTAAATCTCTAAATTTCCCACGATCTTTTACTTAATCATTACTATTTTTGTTCATTACTATTATTCGATTATTTGGTTGCCCACCTGTTCTCTTATGTAAAATCCCATCTTTAAAATTCATCAAAATTTCAAATTTTAAATTTAATCACAATCCTCACATTTATTTATTCAATTTGTTCATTTTTCTAATTTCCAATATTTATCGATTGCTATACATGATTGATTTACCTTACTCTCTAACATACATGCGATTATTCCTAAATTGTGCACTGACCCTCTTTTTTTTGATAGCAGCATTGATCGATTGATGCCAAGGTATGCCCCATTCTCACTTCGGTCGATTCTTTATTGAGTGTTTTGATTCCTTCACGTGCATGATCATCCTGAGTATTCATTGATTTCCACATTAATTGCCACAACCCGCTTCATTTCATTAGTAGAGACCCGACTTTAGGGACTTAAAGGGGTGCTATGGTCTGTACCGTACCTTCCTTTTAAGTAACCTGACCCCCGAACCCAATCCGGTTTTTCGTAGACCGCTTTTTTTTCCAAAATAAGGAGTCACACTTAGGGTTTTTCTTTCTTATTTTGTTTACCCTTTTAAAAAATAAAACAAAAATAAGTGGCGACTCCAAGTCATTTTTAATCAACAAATCATTCTTTCAAATGAAAATAGAGCTCGCCATCGAGTGGGAAACGCATTGAGCCGAAATGCGGGGTCCACAGAAGGTAAATAGTAAAACAAAATATTATTATTTATTCTATTCATACTGCATACACTTTATATTTTATCATTTTTATTCATATTTCATTATCTTTATAGTTTTATGATGGTTTAGTTATTTGGTTTCATATAAAATTTTAACTAATAAATATTTATTATATATTATAACTATTACCATAAAAAAGAGGAATTTGATGGAAGATAGAGGTTCTTTGACCATGTAATTTAAAAAGAGTTTTTTATTTTTTAAAAACAAAAAATTATTTTTAAAAATTTATAACATTATGTAGACCCTAAAATTTGTCCAAATTTTATTTTTACATTAATTTTTAGCCCAATTTTACTCTTAAAATTAAATCTCAATTACATATGATATTTTTGGCCCACTCACCATTTAATTATTAGTTTTTATTATTTTGTATATTATTTTATTTTATTTTATCATTACTACTGCTACTACTATTATTATTATTATATTTTCTTTTATTTTTTATTTTTTTCCTTTTCTTTTCTTCCTTTCTTTTTTTCTTTCTTTTCTCTCTCTCTCTCTTCCTACTTCCCCAACCACCCCACCACTATTCTTCTCTCATGCCCCATACCCCCACGTGCAGACCCATACCTCCCCCTCACTTCTTCTTCTCAATTCTCTCCTCCTCTCATTTTCCTTTTTCTTTTCATTTTTGCTTCTCATTTTAGAGGGGTTAGCCAGATTTTTTTTCCTTCTTCCTTCATTTCTCTTCTCTTGCCCACCACACTGCCACTTCTAGGAACACCACTCCCCATGCCACACGACTACACTCCCTCTCACTCTTCTTCCTAGCCTTTTCTTCATTTTTATTTTTTTTTCTATTCTTACCATTTTTCTTCTCCCACCTACTTCCCATCTTCAGCAAGTCCTCCATCGCCGCCACTACTGCGTGCGTGATGTTGGTGCCATTTCCAATGGCCCTCAATTCCTTTTTTCTCCCATTTTCTTCCTCCCATTTTTTTTATTGTCTTCATTTCTTTTATTATTATTATTATTATTATTATTATTATTTTATTTTTGTTTTTCAAAAAGCCATCAACCCTCATCGCCGTAGGCGAGACCACCGACCAGTGGCCGCCAATGAGCCACTATCGGCCGATGACCCTTTTCTCACCCATTTTCCATTGTTATTATTCATTTTTCTTGATTTGATTTTATAGTATTGATTGTTGTGTAAGATTTGATTACTTTGATTTAATTGAGAATTTTGAGTCTTCTTATTATTGGAATTGGTGTAATTATTGGAATTATTTGGAATTTGTTAATTTGGGTTAGATTAGTTGATAATTTATATGGTTGTGCTCATTTGAATTATTTAATTTGGATATGATATTGTGAACCCCGCATTTCGGCTCATGCGATTTCCACTCGATGGCAAGCTCGATTTTTATTCGAAAATGATTTTATTTATTAAAAAAATATGACTTGAGTCGGAATTATTTTTGTTTTTATTTTTAAAAGGGTAAACATAGAAAGAAACTTAAGTGTGACTCCTTATTTTGGAAACGGTGGTCTGTTGAAAACCAAGGTCGGGCTCGGGGCGTCAGGTTACTTATTGGGAAGGTACGGTAGACTTGTAGCACCCCTTCGTATCCTAGAAGTCGGGTCTCTACTAAATAAATGAAGCTGATGTGACAATTGATGTGGACGATCAGATGAATCTCAGGGTTGATCATGAATGGGGATTCAAACACCAAATAAGATCACCGATTAGTTGAGAACGTGGGCATCCTTGGCATCATCGATAATGCCTTATCAGAAAGAGGTTAGTAACAATTAAGATAATTCTCATGCATGTCATAGAACAGAATCATTCCATCCTTTGATAATCAAAATTATCATCATCAATTCATAAAATCACTTATGTAAGCCCCCACCAAGCTCGGTCTTATTTTTGCAATGAATTAATGTAAGATTCCATTTATTCTGGATTTGTATGAAAAATTCCTTCATGTTATTAAAATCAGGGAGAATAAGATTGTTTGAAACAGAGTGGATTAAAAATATTGAGAGAATTGGGATTTTTGAAATTTATTTGAAAATTGGCGTCTCGAAAGATTACTTGAATTAGGTTTTAGAGTTTTTTGAATATCAGACTTTTTGTAAATGTTGGAGAATGAGAATTTTAGAAATTAATTGAAAGAGATTGGAATTTTGAATGATTGAGGGTCGGATTTTTTTAAAAATTTCAATTCGAAAATTGGGACTTGGAATTATTTTTAAAAGATCCAATTGAAAGTATTTGGGAACAGGACTACTGGAAATTAATTATAAAATTGGAAATCTTGGATCATTCGAGCAGATTTTTGAAATAAGTAATATAGTTGATATGATAATATAAGTAACGGATAAATTACGAGATTGGGGCATGGGAACTGAATTAGTTCGCGGGAATTGAGAATTGGACTTTGGAATACAATTTCGAAATCGGTTTTTGAGGAACTATTTAAAGCGGAATTTTTATATGATAAGTGAATAATAAATGAATGGATAATGTGATGAGTCATATGGTTTGGATGATAATTGCGGAGTTGGGGTTTCGGATGGAAATTGGATTAGGGATTGAAATTTGATGATTATTAGGAATGGATTTAAATGAACGAACACGAATTATCATGAGTTAAAATAACGAAATTATTGATTTGGTAAATAATCCGAGACGGGAATTTTTGGAATTGGAGCGTTGAATTGCAGAGGGGATTTATGTGGATAAGGGATGGTGATATAATGAATTGAATTACGATGGCGAGATTAATAAAGATCGGTAATATTGCAAAGAGATGGATATTTTTTAGAGTTTTGAGTTAAACTTGGATTGAAATCTACGAAATTATTAGAGATGAGATCTTTGTTTGAATAACTTATTAAATAAATGGATTGGGATACATTATACGAGAGTATATTAAACATCGGGATATTGAACGGTTGGAGTTTTTTGAGACCTGAATTCATTTGGAAGTCGGGTCTGAAGATCGACTTTTATGATTGGGATTAATAAATAAATATGGATATTCTATGCTATTAACAAAAAATATATCTTAAACGATAAAAAATAATAGTGGTTTTTTAGTTATACTTATTAGGACGTTGGTTTTAATTGATGAGATTTTTTACAGGAGATAAATAATACTACCGTATAATATAATTACAAACACATATTTAATGAATTTGATTGATTAGTGAATTTTTGTGAGGATTTTAAACTATTGACGTTGCGATTTTGGATTAGAATTAGACTTTTATTGAATGGATTTTTTTTAAAGATGTATAGTACATACGAATATTACTCTATTAAAACATATATTTAACGATGAATTGAATGGTTGGAATTTTTTAAGATTGAAAATTAATTTGGGACGTTGGATTTTTGAGAATTTTGAAATTAGACTTTATTGATGAGATTTTTAAAGATTGGAATAGTACCATCGAAATATATAATTAATTATAATTCATAATATTTAAATGGGTGAACTTGAATAGTTTAATTTTGAGATTTGAAAATAATTTGGGGAAGCAGGTTCTTTGAAATTGAACTTTAATGATTTGAGATTTTAAAGAACTATAAATATTGAAATTAATAATAATAACCAATAATGTTTAACGAAATGAACTGGAAGTGGAATTTTTTTTAGATTCGAAAAATTAAATTCGAAGTTAGATTTTTGAATTAATTGACTTTAATTATTGGATTTTTTTTATTTAAAAAGAATAATAAATAAATGGAATTTAATACTAATGATCAACATTAATTTTAGCGAATGAAGTGATAATCGGAATTTTTTGGAAGCCCGGACTTAAATCGAACATTCGGAATTTGAAAATTTATTTTTAAGGATGGAATTTTGAAATAGATAATAATAATAAATAATATATGTAACGAAATGATGGTTATAAATTAAAATGTGAAAATTAGAATTTTGAAATAGGGGGAATTAGTTTGGAGCAGTAAGAGTTCGAAATTGTTAGCTTTAGATTTTAAACTGAATAATAACGGAATGATCTTAACGGAAATAAAATGATTTAGAGAATATGAAGTTGAACATTTTGAAATTCTGTAATTGGGAAAGTCGGGATTTTGATAATTGTGTAAGGATGGAATTTTACAATAAATAAAATGATAAATTATGCAATAATGATATTTTTGAAATAATAATTAAAGAATGGACGTTGAATTGGAATTTTTTTAATGAGAAATTTAATTCGGAGTCGAGATTTGAAAAAAATGATTCAAAGTTTGACCTTGGAAAGGTTAATTTAAAATTTGATTTTAGAATATTTTTGAGATTTGAACTTGAAGAATAATTCTTTTTCTTTTTTTTTTTTAAAAACGGAGTTTTGGGGGAAATGCGATTTTTGTAGTCATTTTGAATTGGAATTGACATGAACTTTATCTTAAAAAATCGGGAACTTCAAGGTCGTTTTTTTTTTTTTTAAAAAAGATTGAATTTGTAGAATTCAATTTGGTACATGTTTGTATTGCTTGGTGTTCCAGGTCCACCTTAGATTGCCACTTTTCACTTTTTTATTTTTATTCACAGGTGGGCTGCCACTTTGTATGGGAAGATAAAGTGGGCCTTGCCTCTATCCTCCTAGGACCTTCTTCCGGGCATTTTTCCTTGAGTATCAGTTGTTGTGTCAGGAATGAACATGCGACTGGTGCTGTGCGAAATCTAGAAGTCTTCCGAACCTAAATGATGCCTCAAACTTCCTCTTATACATTTAGTCCCGGCTTCAGGTATAGTTTACATAATATGGTTTGGTATTTTTCAAGCAAGGGGGCCTTAAAACGGACGTCGAGTCATTATCAGACTCCATTCATGTTACACTTAATGGGTCTACGGTGAGACAAGTAGAGAGCAGCGGCATGTTAATCAAAATAGCTTCCACCAATATTCATCATTATTGCAGGAGAAATCAAAGAGGGAGAAAAGGAACCACGAGCAGCAAAACAAACTTAATTCAGGCACTCATCTCAGAACAACTCATGCTAAGTTTGTAAGAAAATATGTGAGGACAATGATATGAGGAGACCAAAAAATGATACTCCTACTTGTGAAATCTCTCCATGAGCTCACTTATTTACCGCCTCTCTGCCTATACAGCCAGATTTTAAACGTCCTTGCTTTTCCCCTTTTCTCTTTGGTAACTCTCTTTCTCGTAATCTGCTGCCCCAAAAAAAACAAATTCCCTCTCGGGGCAGTCCTCAGGCTCAATCCTCCTCTGTTTATGTCTTCTCAGCAAGCCTCACAACCTACTATTCCTCCTCAGCCAACATGGGCTTCTCAACCACGCATGGCCTTTGCCCATGCCTGCAGCCGGTTTCCCGGGAGAAAAGTGGCCCCTTATTTCAAAAGAAATGCCAGAAGAGAACAAACTCTCTCCCGGGGCCCCAAAAGGGGTCTACAGATATATATTTGGTTTTTTGGATTGTGGGTTTGATATTAAATTGGGTTGATTTTGTTTTGGTGGATTTCGGTTTTCATATTAAATGTAGGCTTGGATCTATTAGGATATTAAAATTTAGGCCTAATGGGATTTATTTTTTTAATTTGTCCTGTTTTTGGGTTTGTTTAAATATGGATTATTTTTTGGCTATTTAACTTGGAATTGATTAGGGCCTATAGCATGTTGAGATTTTTTGTTTTTGGGTTATATTTGCTATTTTGGGCCCTCTTAATTGACACAATTTGTTGAACTATTGAAATTTGAATTTGGGCTTGGTATTTATTGTGATTTTATATCATTTCTAGATATTTATCCATTTGGGCTTTTCTTTTTTCATTTTTTCTTTTTGCATGCTTATTCTGCATTTTGTTGGTTGAGTACAATTTATGACCGTTTGGAGTATGGATTTCTGGAAGAAGTGGATTCGACAGTTTTGTAGAGTATAGTTGTTGTAGTTTGTTTTGGTTCAGTTTTCTTATCCTTTTATTTGGTAATTTATTGTTTCTGTAAATATTTGTTTTGACTATGTTTATTGTTATGTATATTGATTATCGAGGAATCATAATTTTTGTTTAAATAAGGGAACCATTCAGTAAACATGTCTTAATAAATATAGTTCAATTTTTATTTTTATAAAAGAAGTTATTTTTTTTATAAAAAATTCAGAAAATTGCTTTTAGAAAATCTTAAAATGCTTTTATAGAATTGATTTTTTCAATAATAATTGTACAAAATTTATTTGTTTATAAATTTGTCCAAAAATTATTTTTGTAATTAAAGTTTGTCAAAAGTATTCTTATTATTATTTTTTTGCAAATTAAAGTTAATTATATATATATAGATATAACTTTATTTTGCAAACAAAAAACAAGGTTTTATTTCACTTTCTTACTGAAACATTGAATACTTTTTGTAATAATTTGTAAAAATTCATTTCATTTTTTGTAAATGCAAGTAAAATATTTTTTTGTTGCCAATGAAATTTTGTATAATTCTTTTTGATACAATAAGTGTTAATAAGTTTTTTTTTTTTAAATTATACCAAATGATTGAATTCAATCACTTGAAGAACATTATTTTTTGATAAATAAATTGATTACTCATTCAATTTGTTTTTAATAAAATCTTTGAAAATTGTCAAAACTTTTTTTTCTATTTGTTTTTTTTATTGTTTCAATTGCAATCTTACTTATTCTTGTCTCTTTTTGTACATTTTGTATTTTCTTTTGTTCTCATCTTTGTGTTTGTTTGTTTCCTTTAATCTTCGGTATCTTGATTATTTTTTATTTGTCACTTCCCTTTAGTTTTGTTTAGTAGAGACTTGTATCGGCTAGAGGGGTGGTTTCGGCTCACCACGTAACCTTCCACAGGGGTCCTGACCCGGACCTAGACTCGTTTTTTATGATCTGTTTTTCTCGGAGTCACTTGGGTTTTATTTCTTTTTTGTTTTTCCCTTCAATTTAAAAAAATAAGTGGTGCTCAAGTCTTTTTCTAAAATAATTTTAAATAATAAAGCTATTTCGTCATGGTGGACCCTTGTTGAAATGTGGGTTCACAATGGCGACTCCGTTGGAAGTGTTTAGGGTGTCAACTTGAACTCGAGTTTGAGGAAAAATGTGACGTGTTTTTGATTGGTCGCATTCTAGTAGATTTCCTCTCTATGTGTCTTTTGTCTGATTGGGTGTTGATTCACATTGAGCTTTGATTTTTATCTGTGATACATGTTTGGCTTTTATGTCATTTGTTGATATTGAATGTTGACTAATCGATTGATTCCTTGCTTGCTTTGCATATGTTTTCTTGTTGTATGATTACTTGCTCTACTTGACATGTTATTTCTCATTTTTGTATATCTCATTCATATTGGCATGATGATTCTCTTTATTTTTATTTATCTTATTTATCCAATATTATTTATTCTGGTATTACTTTTTTTTTTTTATTCATGTTCTTACTATTAGATTGTGTGTAGATGGGATGACATACCTTTTCTTTGGTTTGCCTACTATTGCATGACTACTTTCTTCTATGTGATGCATGGTTACTGTTTGTGTTGGGGCACATCTTGCCTTACTCCAACTCCCCTAGTCTCGTTCGCTTTGGTTTTTCCTTGATTACATTTGTATGGATTGTTACTTTGCTTGTTCTTCAACTGCTAGTGATTTAGGGTAGGTCTGGTGATGGGTTTATCTATGTTTGGGAGCATTCTGAGGAAGTGGACTACTGATGCTAATTGGAGTTGATTTGAGACGTATATAGCTGAGTTAGGTTTTCTGGATATTTGTTGGCAATGTTATTTTTTTTCTTGTTAGTTTAGGTTTGTTCGATAACAACGTTCACTGTGCCTTTAGTTTACTATTGGGCTGGAGTTGTGAGAGTTTCATTAGGAACTTTGAGATGTTTGAGGTGTGCATGTGTGGAGGTGATGCCACTTGGATTTTTGAGCCCCCATTCTTCAAATGTATGCAGGAGGTTGTCACAAAGGTAGATTTGTTCTTGCAGAAGTCTTTAAAGTCCATTTTTTTTTTCTTTTAGAGACCTTGACCTGTAGGTTTGAGCTTAATCTTTTGATTTGGATTTCCCCTTCTTCAATGGTGCTCTGAGAGCTTCAGGGTCCTTTGTTCATGGTTTGGATCCATACTCCCTCTTCTTGTCTCCATTGAGAGTGTTGTTCGTGGAGTTTGGGTATCAATTGGACACCACCTTTCTTATTATGAGTTTTGGTTTTTCTTGTCTTCATTGAGTTTGACACTTTCTTCCTAGCTTTAGTGTTCTTTTTGTGATTTCACGATTCTTTCGGTTTTGTTGTCACTTTCTGCTTGACGTTTTGGGTATTTGCTCATTGTCTGCTACTTTTTTATTCTTTACTTGTTCATGGGTTTGGTTCATTCTTTGGTCGATTTGCGATTTTCTTTTTCACTTGATATTTTTTATTACGGAATGGTGAAGGCACTGTTTTCCTTCCCTTTTTGAGAGCTCGCCTTGATTACCTTATCATTTTTTTTGCTATAGAGCTCGGGTTGAGTGAATTAGGGATATTTTGTTCTAAATGGGGTTCGATCCATGACAGTGTTGTTTTTCATACACCCTTATTCTTTTTTGGTCACTGTAGAAAGTTTCTTCGTCCATTTTAACATTTCATAGGTGGACACTTTTTGACTTTAGAGTTCTCTTCTAATCATAATTCTTGTTTCTAGGACCCATATTTCTATCGTGTGTTGGTCTTTGACTTGAGGCTCTATTCCCTTGCACATTGTGGTCTTGAGCCTGTACCTATCTGCGAGGACATTGAGCTTATTACCTTGGATAGAGACCTTGGACTAGGGAGTTCGAGATTGACCCATTTCTTTGATCAAGCAGTACCTTAACTCTCCACACACTTGACTTTTGGTTGGCTACTCACCTATTTTGAGCTTTTAACGTATCACCCCTTTGCACCATATATTGACTTTCATCCCTAGCTGTTCTAGTTTGCTTTCCTCTTTCATCCTACCAGGTAGAGTGTAGAGGGTTTGAGTCTAGGGCTTGATACTTGTATGACGAGGATTGCTTATTTGATCTTTGGGTGGCTTACAATGTAGGACTTGTCGATTAATTGTGGGACTGTCACTATTCTGCAATGAGTTAGAGATTGATCTCTGTATGATGAGCGTTGGCTTGTGATTGAGCAGTTGTTACTTGATGACGATCGTTGATTTACTTTGCTTTGAGAAAGTTATTTTTTTAGTTATTATGGAGCATTTGGAGTGCAAGTTTGAGGCCCCATTCTTAGAGGCGTTTTGACGTGGTCATATTATCAGATCGGCATGAATTTTCGTATCGTTTTAGGGTTGAGAACACATGTTTGAGTTGTCGGTTACAGGATTTGGGGCCATTAATTTCGGTTGCTCACTCTATTACATTTATTGAATCGTAGACCATTTGCTGCCCTTTGATATGGATCATAGTCTTCTTTTTTTTTTATTTATAGCCTTACTCATATTTTACATGGGATTGAGGCCTCCGGTGCTATATATTGCTTGTTATTCGGGTCATTGGCCATAGACTTATTGGACTCTTCTTCTTCATTATTTTTCATTCTACTTCTTAATTGTTCCTTACTCATTTTCATTTTTATCCCTCTTTGTTTTATCCTTTGTTCTTTTTGTCTTTGTCAATTCGCGTTTCTTCTATGCTGGTGCTGATTTTCAATTTCATGTTGGAGGCGGTTATGTCCTTTCCTTCTAGCTCTATGGATTGGTTTTGGAGATCCTTAGTTAGAAGGTCTTTTGTCCATGAGAGTTTGTTTTGTTATTGTTTTGGGTCCCCTTTCATTGTCTTTTGTGGAGTTCATTGATTGTTTTCAGTGCGTGACAAATATGAAAAACGAAGCTATTAAGCGCTGTATTTATGTATGTTTACAGTGTTTTCTCATTGGTGTATTATTGGACTTGGAGCTGCTTTTTTTGTCAATTTGTTATTGGGTTCGTTGTGACAAAATTTCGGGGTCTCATCTTCTTGTGTCTTATCTGTATGTTTTAGTTGTTTGGAAACAAGTGCCTTTCCTAGGATTCTGGATCATTATCCTCTCCTCTTCTACATTGGTGATTTGATTTCTCCATGGCTTGTTTGAGTGGATTAGGCTCATTTATTTCCTTCGATCTATTTGTCTTCATGGGTGTTTCTTCGCCTTGCTTACATTGTTTTTGTTTTATATTGATTTGATTCCTGTTAGTATTTTCCACCATCTTCTTTACATTCCTCAGAGCGTTCGATATTCTTCATTTTTCTCTTTCTATCATTGATATATTTCATTTCTGAATTTTTTCTTCATACGATCTTTCATTGGATGCCTCAGACCCTTGGTTTATGGACTCTCTGCACTATTACATTTTATACACGAGCGTGTTGAGGTTTTATTATTGGGTATTTTGTTATAGGTTTCCTTTTATTTTTTTCCATTTTACATGCCTATGTTTGTCTGGGGTCTTAAGACCCAGCTTGACTATTATGCTTGTGTTTTAATGCTCTTATGCAGGCGATACTTGGGATTGGTTCAGGCATTCTTTATTGTGATGGACACGGAGTTTATATGACCACATTTTGGGGCTAGCCCCTTGAGGTTTTTATCGGGTATGAAGTTATTCTGCTTGTAATTGCATTGGGGACACACCTTTTCTTGTGTCGAGGGTTGATTTTTTAGTCGTGACTTTCAACGGATTCCCTCAGCTTGATGACTGGTTTTTTGTGGCCTTAGCCGTTCCTGGAGGTGTTCCATTTTTTCTTTTTTGGTATGGATTGACTGGGTGATTTTGATTGCGACTATGTTTTAACAGGGGAGCTACCTCTCATTGGTATTGACGGATTTTTGAGTGATTTGGATTGGCGTATTTTTGTTGAGAGTCTATTGGTTTCTTGGGATTTCAAATTTCGCCTATACACTAGGGCTAACCCTTTCTTATCGATTGATCTTAGGGACACGGCTTTTTTGTTTCAATCTTTTGCTTTGATTTTCACATTGGGATTTGTGCTTTCTTAGAGCGATTGGATACTCATCGGCTGTAACAGTATGGGAGGACTTTTGCGAGTAAGATTTACTTTGATTGGAGATGTACATGGTATACTACTCTCATTGATGTTTGCTTTGGAATTTCCTTGGGGTAGCCACTTCATCGGTGATGGATTTTGTGAGGTGATAGTTTTATGCCAACACATACTTCAGGTTACTTGCATTGGGCTTATTCCTTTTGAGGATGTTATTCTCTAGGCGTTAGCTATCTTGCTGTATTTTGATTGAGACTGACCTTTTCTGTTTATGATTGCTATTTTGATGGTTATAGGTTTTTGACACGCCTAGGTTCGTCTTTCCTCGATACTTGGTTCGCTTAGATTTACCCCTTCCTTCATTGGCTTAGACTCTAATGTTGGACACCTTATACCTAATCATCTTTTTGAGCCTAACAGATATTTGGCTACTCTATACACTATAGATTGCCTTATCTTCTCTTTTCTGGGATGTGCCGTCTTGGAGTTTTTTTGGCGAGTTTTCACATGCCTTTGGACTTAGTTCAACTCTTCCATGCTGGTACTTTTATTGTTGATGTATTTGTGTGATGTTTTCTTTGATAAGTTGTTCTTGTTGTGTCTTGCTTTGCTTACATTTAGCTTAAGTCTTGGTTGCATTGTCTGGTCATTATTTTTTAGTTTTGCTTTGTTCAGCTGTTTTTTGTGATGTATGGTTTTGTTAGCATTTATTCTTGATGTTAACTTTTTTTGCATCATCGTTGGTTCTTAGAGTGTTTTGTTATGGTGACCTTTTGCTGTCGTTTGTTGGTTACCTTTTACATTGGGCATTCCCATCTTGCGTTCATTTGGCTTTGCATATTTTCTCACTATTTGATCTATTTCTTGATTCTTTTCAGTCGTCATTACTAGGGCATACCTCCTTTTAACACTTCTTTACTGGGGGCATCCCCCTCTTGAGATTATCATCTCTGATGATTTCATGGTTGTTAGACCCTTTTTCAACTCTTTCGGGTTTACCTAGGATCCCCCTACCTTCAATTTGTTTAGGGACTTCCTTTCTTCAGCTTGTTTAGGGATTCTTCGTTATTTGGTTTATGGCACTCCTTTTTTTTTTCAGTTGTCTAGGGCTTTCTACTATTTTGCTTAGGCACTCCCATTTTCTTCAGTTTTGTTTAGGGATCCCTTATAATTTGTTTAGGGCATCCATTTTCTTTCGTTATCTACCCCATGGTTTGACTCCATAGGCCTTCAGTTATCTTACCACATGGAACTTGGCCTCCATGGGCATTTTAAGTGTTCTCACTGTCAGCATCTTAGGCATTTCAATTCCCGATGATTTCATTTATGGGTCTTGATTCAGTTTTCCCACTGATCACTCTTGGGCTTTGATTCCCACATAGTGATTTCTTAAAGTGCTTTTTTGTAGCTTGTAATTATCTTTTAACACTTTTTTGAGTGTTGTTTTTGGCTTTTACTCCTTTGGCTGTTAAGACTTGAAGCCAATTTTAACTTTGTATAGTTTTGGTGTTTTTGTAGTATTTGATCCAAAGGAGTCTTTGGGGAGTTTATGAGGATCTTTGGTAAGCTTTAGAAGTCTTTGCCAAGAGTATCCGGATGCAGGAGAAAAAGTAAAAAGATCTGCAGTGAAGCATATTTTGATGACGTCGTGGCAGCCTTTTGGGCCCTTCTTGGTTGCCTCGCGAATCTGCAGAACATTTTCTCTTGCGAATGGTTACTTGAGCATCCTGTATTTGCTACGACATTTTGGAGTATTTTTCCATAGATTTTTGTTGTCTAATCCCAATACTCCTTGTTAAGCACTTTACAAGCTTCCTTAGTTTTTAAGTGTAAAACAAGAGAATTCTATTGTAATATTGTTTTTATATGTTCATTTTACTCTCGGGATGCCTGTTCTGAGAGGAGATCACTTTTGGTAAGTTTTGGGTAGCAAGTAAAGTTCAGTTTATTTTGTATTGCCTTCCTTCTCATTTGTTTTTTTTATTTTCTAAGGTTATGAACTTTATGAGGATTTTCCCCAGGGAATGGTACTAACCTTCTGGTTCCTTGGGTAAGTTACGGGAGGTTCAGTGCAAGATTGCGCTTTGTGGTTTAGCAGTAATGAGAGGAAGTGAATCCTTTTAGTGTATTCTTTGTTTTTAGTTAACTTAACACTTGAGTCCCTTAGGCACTTGGTAGGAAGTTGATTTTCCTCATGGTTGCACTGTTTACCTTGCGGCTCTGGGAGGTGATTGGCGCTTTGGATTTTTCTTAGATGCAACATTGGTGCTTGGGCTCTAAGAGACATCATTAGTTATTCTTGCGAGCTTTTTGACGGTAATCGGTTTAAGTCACTTGATGGTTAGGCTTATGTGAGGGCTGTAACATTGCGTTGATCAGTGAGAGGAATTCAAAGTTGATCTATTGAAGGATGGTATCTTATACCCGGATTAGAGAATTGACTATATGGTTGTTCTCTACGCCGAGGATAATGACATTGACCGGAGCTATGTCTTTTGGCTGGACCACCGGTGAACCTAACTTCTCCAAGGATGTTTTTCTTCTAAGTTTATTCTATTAGCTTTTTTTTTAGTTGTTTAGTTCTAATCTTTCCAAATCGTTTGTGTTTGTCTTTTTAGCTACTGAATGAAACAGCCTTCATTTGAATTGGGTTATTGATTAGCTTGTTTCTTCGTGGACGATCTGAGCCCTTTTGTATTAGTCTTGGTCTTTGTTACCTGTATTGGTGTTTTGGGTTATATTTTGTTTGTGTACTCCTTTCTCAATGAGCACCAGCTGGCATGCATCATTGAGCACTTGGGCATCAATGGCGCGTTGGGGGAAGGTGTGCAATTTTATTGTGATTACTGTTTTGAGCATTGTGGATTTTATCCAAGTTGGTAACGTTTCTTTCACTTACTAATTTTCTTTTCTTTATTTTATTAATCTAAGTTTATTTTTAATTTTAGCTGTTTATTTTGATTGTTTGTAGGCTGTTTCTTTTGTTGTCCTTTTTTTCATTTTGTTGCAGGTATAGTTGTGCTATGCCAAAGTGGTACGAGGGTTGGAGGGAGGGGCTTGTTGTGTGTACACCTAGAAGAAAAGTTCGATTGGATTGATATCTGGAGCTTCACCTGGATCATGTACAGGTCGTGGCAATCTCAATGATTTAGTAATGGAGGGACGTATGTGCTCACTCGTATGAGTGACCTCTGTTATAGTTGCCCCTTACAGAGCGCTAGTGATCAGCCGTATCTTATTCCTTCTCAATTTCCTGTGGAAGTGAGTCGTTGCTTAAGGACTTTTGAAGGATTTTGTAATACTTTCGAGGGGGGGTTCAATTGATTTGTGAGGCTTGTTTTTCCTTTTACTCTTAAGGATAAGGCAAATTTGGCTTTCTTTAGGCAAAGGGTATCCGTTTTGGCTGATTTACAGCTGATTCCTAAGATTTTCCCTCATGCATGTTTTTGAAAGGCAATTTTCAACTTTTAGCTAGCGATGGTCTTGGTGTTGGGGGAAGGATATGGAAGCTTATACTGTTCCTCACTGGCTTTTGATATTGGCTATTGGTGAGCTATTCTTTACTGTGGTTGTCCCTTCCTTCATGGTCTCGAGACATGTGTGGAGGAGTTTTCAGAGCATCCAGAGGAGTTGGTTTCTTGAGCTATGGCTGAGTTTCAAGGTTGTGGGACCTGACAAAAGGAGAAGTGGGAGTTGAAAGTCTCAACTGCGCATGTTTCAATGCCAAGGGCTGGGTGTCTTGAACGACGATGTGATATGAAGAAGTTGGAGCTTGAAGAGATTGGAGGAGCTGGAGCTAAAAGAATACATGAAGTGAGCTGTTTGCTGAAGCACAGTGCAGTGAAGCTGTGTCCATTCATCATATTGAACATGTGGTGGGAGGGATGCTTGCAACTTCAGCTGAAAGGGATGCTATAGAGATCAAGGCAATTTGTTGGACAATTTAAAGTCCCAATAAATAATGGCTTATGGAATACCTAATTCAAGTTGGGCGTATCAAATTCTATCTGGAAGGCCAGAGCCATCAGTACAACAGCGATCCACCATCTCAACTATTCTTTCAGTCATTGAACAGCAATGGCTATCTCAGGCAGGTAGTGGGGGATTTTGTTGGAAATCAGAAGCCACTGTTTCATCATCAAGAATTGTAGGAGTGGAGGTATGTGATAAAGGGATGGATGGAATGCACCTGATATGAACCAAAGTTTTTGTTCACATCCTATTTCATTTCACGGCTTACAATTGTACTCTGAGAAATGGCAAGATTTCTTCTCACCTCACAAATCCCAAGGTGTCCTGAGTGGAAACAGCAAGGGGGTATCACAGGTGAAGATGTCCAGCCTTTATTCACTCTAGGAGTTGGTAAAAATTGAGGCCGCAACCTGGCCACCATGTATGGAGCAAAGAAGAGAGTAAAGAAAGGGAGGCAATGGAAGTAAGAGGAGTCAGTTGGAAGAAAAGAAGGACTCTGATTCAATGAATGCAATTCCAGAGAGGAGCTTTGAAGGAGAAATGCTGAGAAATAAACTCTCCACTTTTTCCTCACGCGATAGCATGGGAAAAGAGGGATTAGAAATGGCAGTTGAATCCTTGAGTATTGGGACAGTGAGTCAATTTCCACTGCTTGGATTATGATTAACAGTTCACGTATGCATTCCTAGGGACTTTTTATTATCAAGGGGGTTGACTGTAACTAGAAGGCCTTTTTTTGGCGTAAGTGCATCTTACCTGTAGTTCCTTTGAAGTTTACAAAGACGGGAAGTCCTCCATTTCAGTCTGATAAGAGGAGTTGGTGGAGAAGCTTGTTAGGATGGAGCAAAGTGTGTTTGCTTCCTATTCTGTTAAGCATTGGGACTGGAGAAGTTGAGCACAGGCCATCTCTATCTCTTAGCGACTAGATCAGTTAAAATCCAGGGGGGTTTTGAGGATGTTTGGTTAAGTGGTAATTTTCTTATCAGTAGATTTTTTTGTTCTTGTCAGATCTACTGTAGGAGCTAATTTAGTCTATTCTTGGAGGGCCTTTTGGCTACCTCAATGCATCTCAACTGTAGGATGGGTGTTGCACTATTTGGCAACTGACACTTGTCTTCAATAATTTTTCTTATGTCTGAAAAGCCCTCCGGAGAATGGAAGGTCGAGAGCTGTGCATGATGCACTTGTGGGGGCATGTAATCAAATATGCAGACATGTTGATAAGTCTGTGGGATTTTGGGAGGGTTTGTCTGATCTCACTACTGTTGCTTGCTTACTCTTACAGTTTGGAGATAGATAGAAGGATTCTTACTTTGTTCATGAAAGAAAGGCAGTGCTTGAAATAGAGGATTAAACTCAATTTGAAGCTTTTACTTGAGTGAACTTCATTCTCTTGGAAGAATAATTCAATGTCTGTTGTGATTCTTTCATATCTGCCGTTCATCAGAATTGTTTAATGGAGTTCTTCAAGAGTTGTTAAGAGGCATTAGGGATGGATATCCGCTTGAAAGCATTAGTCTTTGTTATGTTCTCATCATATTATTGGCGAGGAGCAAAGCCATTCGTAACGTGGTGGCAAGAGGTTGATCTATCTACAGAGGTGGTGCGCGTGAGGTGCTGGTTTCTAGCGATTTTTCCCTTAATCTGATGCCTTTGGGTAAGTCTATCGTGGTACCATAGGAGTGGGAATACAGTGTGTTAGTGATAAAAGGAGAGATTATTACACTCACTTCAGGTTGGGAGTGGTGTGTTTTATTATAGGAAAGTTGAATTGTTGTAATCGGGAGTCATTTTCATTGCATTTTTTGACCAGTGTTTGGGAGGGCTTGGACATCTTTATTGTTTCTTGGATGGGTTCAGGGTTTGTATCAGATTGAATTTGTGTGGAGATCGGCACGACCACTTTTTGCTCATTTGGACATATGTTATGGGATGCCTTTGGTTTATGCATGACCTGGCTACTTTTCAGATGTATGTTGGTTTTCGTGTCTGGTGGCGCGGGTTATGGAGGTATGGATGACATACGTTATGGACGTTATCTTCGAGGATGGCTTAATTCATTTTGGAGCAGTTCTTCCAGTGATTTGAAAACTTGGTGTCACTTGGTGAGAATGCCACTTTATTGGTTTCAGATTGTCTTGGCATTTCATCTTGAAAGGCTTGAGTTGATAAGCTGGTGGGGAGCTTCTTGTCAAATCCTCTCCTCTAACACTGTAAAAGGGTAAGGCAATTTCCTGGCATGGCGGGGTTTATAGGAGGTTTATAAGGTTTTCAGTCTTTCAAACCTCTTTGTTTAGTGTTGCTAGGATGCTAAGTTTTTTTGGGATTGAAAAGGTGTCAAATGCTTTGATCAACTGGAGAAAATTTTTAAATCAATGTTGAGGCCACTTGGCATTATTCTTGACTGATGTGTTGTTGCCGTGACTTTTGCTTTGGGATGTTGCTTGGCAAGAGGATGTGGGGAGCCTATGTGATTTATTATGCAGGCAAACTGTTTGAAGCTCAAAGACTACACCTAGAGGTTTGTTAGTGTGGGTATTTGTTTGGGTACACATTTCGTGCTTATTTGTGGGGTCTTTCATCTTGTCTTTTATGACCATTCAGCTTGAAGTATTTATTTGACAAAGCCAGTGGCAACGCAGGTTGTTAGATGGTTCCTTTGTTATAGAAATATCGATCTCAAATCAGATAAGCAATGGTGGAGATGTGTGCTGCCACCTTTCAGTTAGTTATGCACCTAATTCCCATCTTGCCTTTTTAGATGATGTTTTCCTGGAAATCATCACTGTTCTAGTGAAATCCTTGGCTATGCTTCCATTGCTAATTATTTAGTAAATTGGTGATTCCAGTGAGTGGATGCCAGGACGGAAGCACTTCTTTGCCAAAATTCTGTTTTTTGGCAAGAGCCTTTCATTTTAGTATTGTGCAGATCAAATTTAGGAAGTGTGTCCTGAAGATGGCGCAAGGGTTTTATCTCATTGTTTTTTGATCTGCATGGGAAAGCCCACTTTGCTTCAGAAAACAGCCGATGAGGATTGCAATTGGGTTTACTTGGCCTCTCTTTTTCAAAGATGCCCACATCATTGTGTAGGAGTTGTTGCTAGTGCCAAACGGCTTGGAAAGTACAAAGAAATCAAATGCCTATGAACCCCTTCTAATAGTTGAGCTATTGATGTATGGGGGCTTGTTTCATTGGGACCTTTCAATGTCTTTTGGTATTCTATTCTTGGTGGGCGGTGGATTTGTTTCTAAATGGGGTTGAGGCTCTTTATAAACAATGATAAGGGGTGGTCTCAAGGTTTCTTTAAAGAACATTTTCCGAGATTTGGTGTGCAAGGCTATCGTGATGGGAGGTGCTCATTTTTGCACCAACCTTTTGAGCTCTGGTTATCCAAGTGGAGTTGAACTAGGTGGCTCCCTTATCTACTCGCTTCGGGCAAGTTTAGCTAGTAATAGGGTTAAGAACTAACTTGTGACGTGGATTCCAGCGAAACGATTGGTCTTTAGGCTTCTGGTTCTTGTGGGATAAGTGATAGCTTATAGACTATTCTTGCATGGTCTCCCTTGTCTTGTTCCTGGCAAAGCTTGCATCTTCCTGTAGAGTTGGTACAAAGCTTTGGTGGGCATAAAGAGCTGACATGGACTTTGATTTCGAGCCGGAGAAAGGTATCTAGCCTTAATGAAGATGGAGGATAAGAAATGATGTTTATCAATTCAAGTTGCAACGCGGATGAGAGTGGCATGATTCATTCTCTCAGGAATTTATCGGAGGGGAGTTTTACTGTATGAACAAGACTCTTCTTTTCCTGGGGCTCAGCAGGTGGTGGCGTTCATTATTCACCAGTATTTTCCATGGAGTGGTGGAATTTGAATTCAATTTTGGCAAGGGACAGCTTTAGAGTCTATTGGATATCGTCTTAAGCCATTCATGGAGCCTTCAACTGAAAGGGTGATCACCTCTTGAGCCTCAAAAGCCTAAGCAAAGGGTTTTTGCCTGGCGTTGGTGTTACCACAGTCAATTTTTTGTAAAATTTGTAAATTTTCAGTTTTTTTGCTCTTTGATCTTAGTTTTTTTCTTAAAATTCATGTTTTTATTGTGTGTTTTAATCTTGTTTGGATTGATCCAGGTGGTAAGAAATTTCAAGCGAATTGAAAGAAAAAACAATTTTGGATCGAATCGGAGCAAAAAGGTGAACAGAAGCAAAATAGGAGCTCTGCGAGATTTTCGCAGCATAGAACTTCTGCGGGAAATGAGCATTTTGTTGCAAACCCCTTCCGCAACCACTTTGATTTCTCGCGAAGATTTTTCGCAATTGGCGCAGGCGAGTTTGGCAACGGTGCACTTCGTAGCACGGGGCCTTCATTCGCAGCTGCGACGCCATTTGCGAACGGTAAGCCCTTGATTTTCGCACCAAAGTCCATTCCGCAGGGTATTTCGCCAAATTCGCGGAAAGTGTTTGGCAACGGTGTGCACTTCGCCGCCCGTGCATTCATTTGCAGTGCGACGCTTGCGAGGGTGCTGCGGGAAAGGTGGCGGTTTGCTGCGAAATTGAGATTTTCTTGCGAAACTCAAATACCTTGTCTTCCTTTTCGTACTTACGGTATTTGAGCGAAAGGGTTTCAATAGAAGGTGCGCCATTCTCGAGATGTTCTCTTTTCTTGAGCCTAGCGAGGCCTCGGTATCTTATCGATCTTCATCTCGCCCAGAATTTCAGCAAGAAATGGCGGGAACAGAGGAGGCCAGTCGTCTCTCCTTTAGCGCAAGAAGCCTTGCTAAAATGAGCAGTTTCGGATCCCGTTCTGAGGCCTTCGCGGCGGGCAGTTTCTCTCAGTTGAAGCGCCGCAAACCTCCGGCGAGGTTTACCTTTACCAGGTCAGGAGGGGTCGGCCATTGCAAAAGGACCCAGGGTTTGAGTCCAGAACCATCGACTTGGAACTGCAGCATCTCAGAGCCTCGCGGTTACCACTCCGTTCCCTCGCAATTACTCGGTGCCTCTCCGACGCGCAGCAAGCCCGGGCCTCAGCCGCCATTCCCGGAGCCCAATTCGTGAAATAGCTCGGAAGAATTATCAGGAGGCCATTTGCTAATCGCCCCATTGAGGGAATTTGGATTGTAGGCTTCAGCCATTCCACTCCGAGCTCTGCTTGAATAGCTATTCAATTGCGGACCGCGGAGCTTGCCATCATTAACCTGTGAGGCGATACACATGGAGCACTGTGATCCGGGTTTTTTTCCCTGGATGCCATTGGTTACTCTACAATCCTGACAACCAGACGGGTCGCGGATCCACTTTATTTCCCAAAATTTTTTTCCCCCCAAACATTGATGGGACATGACTTTGGGAGTGCACCATATGTGAGCTTGCAAATTCCCTACGAGCCGAGCCTTTTCGTTTGTTTTTAGAGTTCTGGACCAGTTCTACTGGTTTGATGGTGCAACCTATCAGAGGCGCTGCCGCGACATATTTGTTGAGGAGGCTTCTTTCATTATGTTCTGATTTGTGATTTTTTGCGTCTAATCTCTACATTGCGCATTGGATCAAGGAGGAGTCTTTTAGGAAGCCTGTTTCAGATGTCTGGGGTTTTCTTCGACCTCATCATTTGATTTTGGCAGCCCTTTTTTATTTTCGAAGGGAGGTACAAGATGTTTCAGAGCGCTTGTTTATCTTCCCCTCTCCTTCCAAGGCTGCTTGCAATTTCTGAGCCACTTTGGGTATCTTCTAAGCCTAACTAGGGCGCCAAGGCGCATTTTGCGTGAGCTTTTTTACTTTCGACATGGAACTCAGCTTATAAGTATGACATCCACGGCGCCCTCGTCTAGCTGAGGCGGCATCCAACGCACATAATGGGCTATACGTTGCTGTCCTGCATCCGAGCCCCACAGTTGCTCTCCGGTTCATCTCGCCCCACTTCAGTGACAGGATGGCATTCCTATTTTATGAATTCGAGGTTGTACCGTTCATTGGAGGTTTCTCACAAATCTTCAGATCAGTCCTTGCTTTAGAGATGGAGCCATTCGGCTGCCAGAGAGGTTGGCCACTCGCTCACACTGCATCTTAAGCGCTCAGCTTTTCGACTGCACCAGTTTGTTGAGACCTCCACTTCTGACTCCAGCAGAGCACCCTCATTTCCACGAGGCTCAAGCCCCCAGCTGAGCACAACTGAAGAGCGGCAGACATCTGCCTTAACCCCGCACACCACTATAGATCATTATATCTTATTCTTATCTATTTTTGTTTTTATGGTATTTTCTTTTTTTTAGTTTGGAAAGAAATCCCTTATCTTTTTGGTACTATATTTGGGATGCTTGTAATTACTTTTTTTATGCATTTGTATCAAATGGATTCACAAGTCATACAGTTTAATATGTCTTTGGTTAACCTTTGCATTAATTTATCTTATTTTCTTTTTCTCAATATTCTTCGATTTCTTTTTGAACATGTTGGTTTCTCCATCATATGCGAATTTGATATCCTCAGGAGGTACCCTTCTCCTTTATTACAAGTCCTCATCCTTGAGGGACTGCTCAGTTCGTCTTGGGGGGGGGGAATTGCGGAGGGAAGTTGCTAAGTTAAAGGAGTATTGTTAAGCTTTTTGGTAACTGATTTATTTTTGATAAATTAGCTGGAAGTTTTTTTTGCTTTTTCTTCTGTTACTCTATTCCTCCATGTTTTGAGGAAATTTTACAATTTTAAAACGGAAGAACATTGACCTATTGTTTTTCACTTGACTTAGGTTATGGATTATATGCTTACTAAAGTGGTTCAATTGTTTAAGCCTTCTATTGAAATTGATTTTAGATTCTTCCAATTTCAGCTATTCACACTGTGCAATATTAGATTCCGAATATAAGCTGAAAAACTATTTCCCTCCTTGACTGCGATAATTTTGGGACTTGGTACTTTTTGACCTATTTTTGTTTAATTGAAACACTGCAAAAGGGGCCAATGAGCTTTGAATAAAGAGTTGTTTGCTTGCCTTTTGAACCCGAGCAGCTCTGAGGGGTATATGGTGAATCTTTTAAGCCTGGATGCCCTAAGATCTTCTCTATT
>JBAPGN010002805.1:0-46532 GCA_037355405.1 Vitis amurensis
AGAATGGCTCCATGTTTTCGATCTCCTAATTGTTCAAATGTCTAGAGCAGTAAGTATTCCAAAAACCCCTTTCATTTGACCAATCCTATAAATCTGTTACCCACACTTATACAACTATGGCAAATAAAGAAGGGAAAGATACTCATAAATGCTCATCTTGACAACAATTATCCTTCCAAAACTTTAGCCCCCCTCCCATTGCTCATTGAAGAGGGGACTTTACAACTAAAAAGCTCCTAATCATTCTTGATGGCGTTCCATAACCCAACCTCATACCCATCTCTCACTTCACAAGAACGCCACCCCCCTTCATCTTCCCAATATTTTTCAAGTGGAAGAGAGACACCTAACCCCTAAGTGCCCCTTCCTCTTATTTGAACAAACAGTTACGCGTTTTTACTAAATGCAGTTTTCTCTCTAGAGCCTTGCCTTCCAAAAGGAAATCCTTTTGAATCTACTCCAACCTCAATCTGACTATCCTTGCCACGCAAAAAAGGAAAAAGAAGACAAAAGATAGATAGACAAACTAGATAAAGTGCTCTATGTTAAAGCGAGTCTTCCCTTCTTGAAGATATATTATCTTTTTTACAATGCCAATCTTTTATGAGTTTCTCTTCCACCCCATCCCAAGTTGCCATTGATTTAAAAGGGGCTCTCAATGGAGCACCTAAGGAAGTGGATGAAAGATCTCCCACTTTTTGAGAAGCCTTACAAAAAACTAAAGTATCATCAACAAATAACAAACGAAATAATTCCACCCCTTCTCCACCTTTGCCCATCACCCTAAACCCTAACAAAAAACCACCCTCCCTAGCTTTTTTAAGAAGGCAACTGAATGGTTCCATGTTAACTCAAACAAATAGTGCAAGAGAGGTGCCATTAATTAGGATAGAGAGCCTATTTAATTCATCTTATTCACTTTTGACCAAAACCCATCTTATCCAAGACCAAATGCAAGAAGTCCCAATTAGCATGGTTGTAAGTTATCTCAACATAAGTCAATAGTCTCATTAGCTATAATCATTACATCCAGAATTTGTTTTCCCTCCATGAAGACAATTTGGAACTTGGAAACCACTTTAATTACCATCTTCTTTAGTCAATTGGCCAACACTTGGTCTAAAATTTTATAAAAGCCACCCATCTAAAAACAAAAAATGTTGCATTGAGGCTTTTAACAAATCTACCCTGTTCATGGAAGTCTCTAAAAATGCTTATCATCTTTTTCTTCACAAAGTCCCAATTGAACTGCTGGAACATCATAGAGAAACTATCTGGGCTTGGAGCTTTGTCCCCATATAGGTCCGAAAAGGCATTGAACAATTCTTCCTCCAAAAACGACACCTCCAATTTTGTTGCTTCTTTCACATCTAAAATGTCAAATTTCATATCAATGATTATAGGTCTCCATGGGAGATTCTAAAAAGCTCAATCCACCACTTCCTTTATCTCATTCTGTTTTGTTAATCAAATCCCTTTAATTTTAATCTGGGCCAAAAAGTTCCTTCTTTTGTTCTCATTAACCATTTTGTGAAAGAACTTAGTATTTTTATTACCTTTCTTTAACCATAACTCCCTTAAGTTTGGATTAACATGCATAATCTTCAATGGTGCCATTTTTTTCTTATCAACAATGGCATATGCAAGATATGAATGTTATTTTTCCCAACCAATTTGGGCCTATGGACTACACAAAAAGGGTAGCCCTCAAAGACTTGATTAAGAAGGGTGTAGATTCCAGGTCCATGGGACGATCATAGAGAGATTTTACCACTTTAACTAGTTAGAACCTTCAGAAAATGTTGTTTCTTTAATAGCTTTGTTAATCCTATATATTCAAATTTTAAATGTTAGAAAATTCTATACCTCATCCTTGAAAATACTGCTCCTATATTGATGTGGTATTAGTAATTTAAGAGCAGTGTGTTCATATTACCAATGCCTTTTGTTACTATGTTGGAGATTGACTATTATTATTTCTCTCCTTCTATTGAAAAAGAAGAGTGAAAATTGAAAATTGTTTCATGTTTGATCAAAAGTTAAATTGTTTCATGCTTGATCAAAAGTTAAGTGTTTTGGTTTTTTTAGTTGGAGGATTTCAATCATGTGGGACAAGCTGTCCACTTTGAAGGGAGAATGGAATCAAGTGAGAAGTGAGGGGTTTGGAGCGAATGTTAGTTGTCTCATATAAAAAGTTCACACATGGGAGAATGTGATATCCAAAGGAAACTTGAGAATCAAAAAGAATAAGAGCCTATTTGGGTACATTTTCAAAAAAATTCTCAAATAACAGTTTTGGATAACAATTCTTGAAAACAATGTTCAATTATTTTCTAAAAAAAAAAATTCTATTTGGGAACTTAAATATGAAAAACAGTTTTCTCGACTTATTATCTATGAAAGTACTATACCCTAATAAACAATGTAAAAGTTGTTGTCAATTGTTGCTTAATACACTGTAAAAAAAACAACTGAAAACACCTCAAATTTGTTTTAAGAAATAACCTGTTTTCAAAACAAATTCCCAAAGAACTGTCTTCTATCAGAAGTTTGTCAAATGTGTTTTTTGAGTTACATCACAGTTTTCTGTTCAAAAGAATTGAAAACTGTTTTCTAGAATAGTTTCCAAACAAGGCCTAAGCTTCAATGCTTTTTTCTCATGTGTTGCAAAAATGAAGCCTCTCGTGGTGCTCTTGAAAAATAATTCCCATTAATTAGCATATCACAATGTAAGAGTTTTTTTTTTTTTTTTTATGGGGAGATGTGTTTGATATACATAGTCTTCTATTCCTCTCATTCTAGATGAAATGCATTCAATATGTGTCAACCTTATCTTGGTGAATCTCCAAATCCAGTAGCCAAACCAAAATCTTCAAACAAGTTCAAATATACTTGGTGGTGGGGCTGTTATTATGAGATTATTCTGCCCTACGTTATTATTTTGAGATGATTGCAGTGTTGTAGAGATATGAGAGAGAGCGAGGGTGAACATGCGAGCGAAGGCGAGGAAGGGGAAAGCCGGGCGGAGAATCGTGGGAAGAGGAAGGGAAGTAGATTCGTGGTGGAATCGAAGGTGTTCGAAGTAGAAGCTGAGGAGAGAAATGGTAAGAGCCATGTCATTATCTCGGAAAGCAAGGGAGGGTTAGTGTCTTGGGTTCGTCTGGGGCCGGCGAGTGTGGGGCTGCTCATAGAAGGGTTGATTCAGTGCATGAGGGATGGGAAAGAAGGAAGATGGGAGAAGGGCTGGAAAGAAAAAGGGAGGAACTATTCCCTGGTGAGAGAGGCCAACAAGGCCGGGAGCTTCATCCGTCTAGGGGTGACGGACTTGGAGAAGAGGAGATTTGGTATCTGTATACCAAAAGGGAAAGGGGAAAAGGGAGGATGGGTTTCTATGGTGGAGTCCTTACGGAGGGTAGGATTTTGGCTCGAGGAAAAGGAAATCGATCAAGGAGTAAGGGATTCAGGTAGGTCGTATGTGGAAGTGGTCAAGGGCTCAGAGCTTAGGGATACTACAAGGGTCAGAGTGGAGACAAAGGAGGAGGAAATAAGGAACAACGTGAGTAGATTGAAGCAATGCCTGATAGGTAAATGGAACCCTAAATCAACACGAGAAGAGGACCTAGCGAGATTGGGGTGGTCATTGGCAAGAGCGTGGGGATTGAAAGGTAAATTAGGCTTGGCTAGATTGGGTAAGGGTTGTGCCCTTTTGGAATTCGAGACGGTGGAAGAAGCCAAGAGGGTTCTAGCCTCGGGGGTGAGATCAGTGGGAGGGACCTAACTGGGATTGGAGATGTGGAGCCCGAGGTTTGGATGTTCTTCAAAGGGTGAAGATAGGAAAGAAGCTTGGGTGAGGATCTTGGGTCTTCCAATCTCGCTGTGGGTGCCGTCGATTCTGAGGAGAGTGGGGGAAGAGTGCGGCGGGTTCTTAGGCATCGATCCTCTAACGGAAAGGAAGGAGGACTTGGAATGGGCAAGGATCCAGGTAAAGCTGAATGGAGGGGTCTTGCCGAGTTCGATGGAGATCGGGGTGGAGGGGGAGGTATATGCCGTGTCTTTGTGGTGGGAGATTCCGCCGGCAATAAGGAAAAAACAGGGGGATGGCCGAGATGGCTTTGGGCGGCAGAGAGGGGAGGTCAGGGGTGGTGGTGACTCACGTGCGGGATGGCGTGTGGGAGAAAAGTCGGGCGCTGGACCCAAGGAACAGTGTCGGTGAGAGGACGTGACGGGAGAGCAAGTGGGAGGGGAGGGTGGGGGCGAGTTTGAAAACTAGGCCCATCTCGGGCAGGTGACCTGGCAGAGTTCTAGCTTCGCGGGCGATGGGTCGAGTTCGTTTGGATCGGGTTTTGGCCCCGTGGGCCTGAAGCGGGACTCTGGGCCAACTACACAAGGCCCGCCTCTTTCTAAGGGGGCTGAATTGGCTGCAACTGGGATAGAGCGTGGGCCGGCTGAGGGACGGGCCTCCGAAGGGCCGGAGCTCCTGTCTCATGGGCCTGCTATTATGGTTGGGGGCTGTCTGGGCCACTCGCAGGCCAAAATAACTGGCACAGGCACTGAAGATGATCTGGGCCTTAAGTTGGAAATGGAATTCATCAAGTGTCGTGAGAAGGAGGTTAGTGGGAAGCAGCTGCCGACTCTCCAGTGCTCAATGGCAGAGAGGGTGATCGTGGATGAAGCCTTAAGGTATGGGTCTTTTTCAAACCTAAGGGTTAGGGAATCCTCTTTCTCTTCTTCTACTCTTTTTGGTCGGACTCCGGAGAGGGAGTTTTGCGACCACTCTGGGGAAATAAGGGCGAGCCTCCAGAAAGAAAACAAGATGGAGCTCGCAGCTACAGGGGGGGCTACAGCGAGTAGAGAGGGCTGCTGGGACCTGATTGAGATCAATTGTGATGCTTTAGAGGTTCAAAACCCAGAATGGACTCCAGTTCTGACTGGGTCCCAGTTCTAAGGAGCGAGAAGGAGACTAATTGGGAGGAAAGTAGTTTGGCTAAGTTTAGCAAGCTTTTGGGATTTTCAATAGAAGGCCTGGAGAGGGAGATACTGGACTTTTTGTCCAAAATTAGAAAAAGACGGGAAATGATACATAGCAAAGGGTTATTGGAGAAATCAAAATTTGAGAGGGAGCTCAAAAGGTTGGAATGTTCAGTCAAATATAAGGGGAAGGACAAGAAGAACAGTCATCTAAAAAGTAGAGGGGGCCAATTATTGTTTGTTTAATGAATCTTAAACTGTTGAGTTGGAATGTGAGGGGTGCAAATGACGTTAATAAAAGAAGGATTATTAAGTCTGTGGTTAGAAAATAGAAGGTGGACTTGTTTTGTATCTAGGAGACAAAAATACAGTTAATGACTGATGGGGTGGTGAAAAGTTTAGGGGTGGGGAGATTCTTAGACTGGAGAACTCTTGAAGCTGCTGGAGCAGCTGGAGGTGTGTTGATTTGTTGGGACAAAAGGTCCTTGGAAATGCTGGAGTGGGAGGAGGGCCAATTCTCAATTTCCTGTAAATTCAGAACTGTGGAAAATGGGGTAGTCTGGGTGTTCACGAGTGTTTATGGCCCTTTCACCAAAGAGGATAAGGAGTGTCTTTGGGATGAATTTGGAGCAATTAGAGGTCTTTGGGGTGAACCATGGTGTGTAGGGGGAGACTTTAATGTTATTCTCTCTCAAGGGGAAAGAAGCAGGCAAGGGAGGGTTACCTCAGCTATGAGGAGGTTTGCTCAGGTTATGGATGACCTTGAGCTAATTGACCTTCCCCTTCAAGGGGGCTCTTTCACGTGGAGTGGGGGGCTTCATAATCAAGCATGGGCCAGGCTGGATAGATTTATGGTTTCTCCCAGCTGGCTTGATCAGTTCAGCAATGTGACTCAGAAGAGATTATCTCGGCCTATATCGGATCATTTTCCAATTATAATCGAGGGGGGTGACAAAAGAAGAGGCCCTTCACCTTTCAGGTTCGAGAACATGTGGCTGAAAGTGGAAGGGTTTAAAGACCTTATGCGGAGTTGGTGGCAGGGGATGTCGGTCAGTGGTAGGGCTAGCTATAAGCTGGTTACAAAACTGAAGGTGATTAAACAGAACTTAAAAGTTTGGAACAGGGAGGTGTTTGGAACAGGAAGAGGTACAATGGAGACAAAAATCTAGGGTTAAGTGGATTAAAGAAGGGGATTGCAACTCTAAGTTTTTTCACAGAGTGGCCACTGGAAGAAGAAGCAGGAAGTTCATAAAGTCTCTGATTTCTGAGAGGGGGGAGACTTTAAATAACATTGAGATTATTTCTGAG
Source organism: Vitis amurensis (assembly GCA_037355405.1). NCBI lineage: Eukaryota > Viridiplantae > Streptophyta > Magnoliopsida > Vitales > Vitaceae > Vitis > Vitis amurensis. The sequence goes on from JBAPGN010002805.1 coordinate 6,277, forward strand.
GAGATTGTAAATTTCTTTGGGAATCTCTATTCCAAACCCGAAGGTGACTCTTGGAAGATTGAAGGGATTGATTGGGCCCCTATTTATGAAGAGAGTGCAATTTGGTTGGATAGACCGTTTTCTGAAGAGGAGGTTCGAATGGCAGTTTTCCAATTGAATAAAGAAAAGGCCCCTGGCCCTGATGGCTTTGCTATAGCAGTTTATCAAGAGTGTTGGGATGTGATAAAAGAGGATCTTATGAGGGTGTTTTTTGAGTTCCACACTAAGGGGGTAATAAATCAAAGTACAAATGCGACATTCATTGCTATGGTGCCTAAGAAAAGCCAAACTTTTAAAATCTCAGATTATAGACCTATTAGTTTGGTTACAAGTTTATATAAGATAATTGCTAAGGTCTTATCAGGACGTTTACGCAAAGTTCTACATGAAACAATCTTTGGCTCTCAAGGAGCCTTTGTGGAAGGGAGACAAATTTTGGATGCTGTATTGATAGCCAATGAAGTGGTGGATGAGAAAAGAAGGTCAGGGAAGGAAGGGGTAGTCTTCAAAATTGATTTTGAGAAGGCCTATGATCATGTGGATTTGGGCTTTTTAGATCATGTGCTTCAAAGGAAGGGGTTCAGCCAGAAATGGAGATCTTGGATGAGGGGCTGTTTATCTTCTTCTAGTTTTGCTATCCTAGTTAATGGGAATGCAAAGGGTTGGGTTAAGGCCTCTAGAGGTTTGAGACAGGGAGACCCTCTTTCTCTTTTCCTTTTTACTCTAGTAGCAGATGTTCTAAGTAGGTTGATGATTAGAGCTGAGGAAACTGGGATAACTGAGGGTTTCCTTGTGGGGAGGGATAGGACTAGAGTGTCCTTGTTACAGTTTGCTGATGATACCATATTTTTCTCTAAAGCCTCTTTGGACCTTCTTCAAAACCTTAAGATTATCCTTTTGGTTTTTAGGCAAGTATCTGGTTTAAAAATCAACTTAGAAAAAAGCACCATTTCAGGTATTAACACTAGGCAGGAAGTGTTGTCTAGTTTGGCTTTGGTTTTGGAGTGTAGAGTGTCAGAGTGGCCTTTGTCTTATTTAGGCCTTCCTTTGGGAGGGAACCCAAAGACAATAGGCTTTTGGGATCCAGTGGTTGAGAGAATTTCGAGGAGACTGGATGGGTGGAAAAAGGCCTATTTGTCTTTAGGAGGGAGGATTACTTTAATTCAGTCTTGTCTGTCTCACATCCCTAGCTACTTCCTCTCCCTCTTTAAAATCCCTGTATCTATAGCTTCAAAGATTGAGAAGATGCAAAGGGATTTTCTTTGGTCTGGGGCCGGGGAAGGGAAGAAAGATCACCTAATCAGATGGGAGGTTGTTAGTAGACCAAAGGAAATGGGAGGTTTGGGCTTTGGGAAGACTTCTATGAGAAATATTGCCCTCTTAGGGAAATGACTTTGGAGGTTCCCTAGAGAAAGGAGTGGTCTTTGGCATAAGGTTATTGCGAGTATATATGGGACACATCCTAATGGATGGGACGCCAACATGGTGGTTAGATGGTCTCACAGATGTCCTTGGAAGGCTATTGCTCAAGTTTTCCAGGAGTTCTCCCCTTTTGTCCGCCTAGTGGTGGGCAATGGGGAGAGAATTCGGTTTTGGGGAGATCTTTGGTGGGGAAACCAAACTTTGTGTTCTCAATTTGCTGATCTCTACAGAGTTATTTCTGTGAAAAACCTCACTATCTCAAATGTCCTTGGCAATTCCTTACCATTGTCTTGGAATTTTAACTTTCGCCGCAATCTAACGGATTCAGAAATTGATCTCCTTCAGAGATTAATGGCCTCCCTTAATTCTGTGCTTCTTTCCCCTTCTTCATCAGACTCAAGAGCGTGGTCTTTGTCTTTGTCAGGCTCGTTTTCAGTGAAATCTTTTTTCTATGCCTTGTCAAAAGTTTCAAATCCTTTAATGTTCCTTCCGACCAAGTTTTTATGGAGCTCAAAAGTCCCTTCAAAGGTTAAGGCCCTCGCTTGGTTAGTAGCACATGGGAAGGTAAACACTAATGACAAGTTGCAATTGAGAAGACCCTACAAAGCCCTCTGTCCTCAATGGTGCATTCTTTGCAAAGGAAATGGAGAGTCGATTGACCACCTTTTTCTTCATTGTCCCGTTACCATTGGACTTTGGCATAGGTTGTTCAATCTAGTAGGTGTGATTTGGGTCCCTCCAAGGAGCCTTGAGGACATGTTGGTTATTTCTTTTAAAGGCTTGGGGAACTCGTTAAGAGGTAAGACACTTTGGCAAATTGCTTGCCTTACTTTGATTTGGATGGTGTGGCAAGAAAGAAACAATAGGATCTTTGAGGATAAAGGGAGAACGGAAGAGATGGTTTGGGATTTGATCCGGTTTTATTCTTCTCTATGGGCTTCTTGTACTTAAGCTTTTAGAGGAGTTCCTCTAAGCATTCTACAACTCAATTGGATTGGGGTTTGCGTTTCAAGAGTTGAAGATTGATGGGGTTTCTTTTGTTTTTAGAGTTCTATTGTTGGGTGTTTTTCCTTGGTATTTGTGTAGGAAGGACCTCTCATCCTTCCCTTGGTTTTTTTCTCTTTCTTTTGTCTCTTTTTTCTCTCCTGTATTTGTTCTTTTATTAATATAATCTTCTTCGTTTCTGATAAAAAAATAAAAAAATAAAAAAAAATAAATTGGCTGCCTTACAGCAAGTGGACTATTGGGACCAAGTGGAAAGTGAGAGAAGTCTGACAGAGGAGGAATTTTCCAGAAAAAAAGAAGCAAAAGAAGGTTATGCTAAGTGGGTTAAGCTGGAGGAGATACACTGGAGATAGCTCTCAAGGGAGTTGTGGCTAAGAGAAGGGGATAGAAATACGGGGTATTTTCATCGAATGGCAAACACGCACCGAAGAAGGCATACCATGGAAAGAATAAAACTCAGTGGGGTCTGGCTGTCAGAGGAGCAAGAAGTAAGGACCGGAATAGTAGACGCCTTTCAACGGTTATTAACGGAAGACTCAGAGTGGAAGGCAGATATAGGGGGGTTAAATTTGAATTAGATTAGCCAACAAGAGGCAGACATCTTGGAGCTGCCCTTCATGGAAGAGGAGGTCCATTCGGCCCTAATGGACATGAATGGGGACAAGGCTCTAGGTCCGGATGGCTTTACGGGGGCCTTTTGGCAATTCTGCTGGGAGTTTGTGAAGGAGGAGGTTTTGGAGATGTTCACGGAATTCCATGAGCATAATGCTTTTCTCAAGAGCCTCAATACCACGTTTTTGGTTCTTATCCCAAAAAAGGAGAGGAGGAGCGGAGGAGCTAGGGACTTCAGGCCGATCAGTCTCTTGGGCGGACTGTATAAACTTTTGGCTAAGGTGCTGGCCAATAGGATTAAAAACGTGATTGGTAGAGTGGTCTCTTCAGATCAGAACGCATTTGTCATGGGTAGGCAGATTTTGGATGCGTCTCTAATCGCAAATGAGGTGATTGACTCATGGAAAAAAGAAGGAGAGAAAGGTCTGATCTGCAATTAGATATTGAAAAGGCGTACGATAGTGTTAATTGGCAGTTCTTGATGAGGGTTATGCAAAAAATGGGATTTGGGGCTAAGTAGAGGGAGTGGATATGGAGCTGCATCTCGACTGCTAAATTCTCAGTGTTAGTAAATGGGGAGCCAGCTGGGTTCTTCTCTAGCTCTAAGGGGCTTCGGCAAGGCGACCCTCTATCCCCATATTTGTTTATCATGGGAATGGAGGTGCTGAGTGCCCTTATTCAGAGGGCTGTGGAAGGGGGCTGCATCTTCGGGTGTAGAATCCAGAGGGGTAGGGGGCAGGCTGTTATTATTTCCCACCTTCTCTTTGCGGACGATGCCATAGTTTTCTGTGACGCTAAGAAAGATGACATGACATTTTTGAGTTGGATCTTATGTTGGTTTGAAGCCGCTTCAGGGCTGAGGATTAATCTGGCTAAAAGCGAAATTATTCCAGTAGGGGAGGTGGATGAGATCCTTGAGATGGCTGTGGAGTTGGGATGCAAGGTAGGTCAGCTACCATCAACTTACCTAGGGCTGCCTCTGGGTGCGCCCAATAAAGCCATTTGCGTGTGGGATGGGGTGGAAGAAAGGATGAGGTGGAAATTAGCCCTTTGGAAGCGGCAATACATCTCCAAGGGTGGTAGAATCACCCTCATAAAGAGTACTTTGGCTAGCATGCCATTATATCAACTGTCCCTCTTCTGTATGCCTAGGGTAGTGGCAAGAAGACTAGAAAAGTTGCAAAGAGATTTCTTGTGGGGAGGGGGAAGTACGGAAAGAAAAGCACACCTAGTCAATTGGGAGAGGGTGTGTGTGGGTAAGGAAGTTAGTCCATTTGAACAAAGCCCTACTTGGAAAATGGGTGTGGAGATTTGCTCGTGCCAAGGAGGAGATGTGGTAACGTGTTCTTGTGGCAAAATATGGGCAAGAGGAATTTGGGTGGAGGACTAAAAAGGCAAATGAGGCGTTTGGTGTTGGGGTTTGGAAGGAGATACTGAAAGAAGCTGATTGGTGTTGGGACAATATGACTTTTAAGGTAGGAAAAGGCACCAAAATCAGGTTTTGGAAGGACCCTTGGTGTGGGGATGTGGAGCTGGCCCGGAGGTTCCCTCAACTCTTCAATGTGGCTGCCCAAAGGAGTGCCACTGTGGGGGATTTATGGGACCAGAATTCTGGCCAAGGAGGTTGGAACCTAAGGTTTATTAGAGGCTTCAATGATTGGGAGCTGAACTCGGTAGACAAATTGCTTCAAATCCTAAGGAGTCAAAGAATTACCTTGGAGGAGGACTTGGCCTTATGGAAGGGAGGAAAAAATGGGAAGTTTGACGTTAAGGAAGCGTATGGGCTGATGATCAGCCATAGTACCCCTTTGTTTCCCAAAAAGGGCATTTGGGTGGAGAACGTTCCTTTCAAGCTAGCGTTTTTTTGCGTGGGAAGCTACTTGGGGGGGTTCTTACTCTTGATAGGCTTCAAAAGAGAGGATGACAGTTTCCTAATCGGTGTTATTTATGTGGTAGTGATGAGGAAAACGTTAATCATCTTCTTATTCATTGTACAGTGGCTAGTGTGTTGTGGGGGATTGTTCTTAGTCTGTTTGGAGCCCAGTGGGTCTTTCCAGAAACTGTAAAGGAGGCGGTTATCAGCTGGAAGGGTTCTTTTGTGGGTAAAAAGAGGAAGAAAATTTGGAGATCCATACCGTTATTTATTTTCTGGACGGTTTGGAAGAAGAGAATAGATTAGCATTCAGGGGGGGGGGGGGGGGGGGGGGGGGGGAGTTAGCTATACAGAAAGTTAAGAATTCTTTTGTTTGTAATATGTGGGGGTGGGCAAAATTGTATAATGGTGCGGAGCCTCGTTCCCTTATAGGTTTCCTGGAGTGGATAGCCTCCAGTTAAGGGTTGGTGGGTTTTTGTTTTTTGGCTTTTTTGTTGTGAGGCCTTCGCTGCCTCGTATACTCCCTGTATGCTATGCGGCGCTTTGCCTTTTGCTAATATATGTGTTTACTTATCGAAAAAAAATACTTGGTGGTGGGAGGGCCAAAACCACTGAGGTATTCCAAGCTCATATTGCCCCTCCGACCTTGCTCTTGGGCATGCATATTAACATTAGGGTGCTATCTTGGTGGCATCTTTGAGAAACATTGACACTAACCTTGGTCATGGAGGTGAGGTACTTCCATCCTTGGACCTAAAGGTGCCATCTCCACCCAGAGATGAAGTTGGAGAACCTTATTGGCAGACTCCACAGGTGAGTACCAACACATAGTAAGCATTTGAAGTGCTTAGGTATCCATGCCCCCATATTTCAATACTTGGGCAGGAAGAGGCATGGCGATTGATACATGATGTACTCATTCAGAGATAGAGGACATTCAATGCCTGTGATAGTGGACATCTGCTTAGTTTATGTGGCATTGGATCAAAGGACTGCTGGAGCTTTTTATTTGTTTAGGTTATTTGATGTTTATGTACCACAAACTAGACATGTAGCATACAGTGATTGAACCATGTGGAGTATGCCAAAATAAGATACTAACATTATGTTTGGAAACTCTTTCTTAGTCAACTGCAAGGTATTAATCTCTGTTGTGCACTTATTGAATGTCTTCTTTCCTCCTCATGTATCCTCCAACAATTCTCATTATTGCTCTTTATCTAGGACAGATGCCGTCTATTGTGATAAATTTTCTAGATTCATGCATTTGGATGAGAATACATGGTTTATCAGCTACATGGGGTTTTACCTATGCCTCTAGGCTTCTCAAACCTTGCACAAGCTTCTTATGTCTTATGCCTTATGCCTTACCTTTACCTTTAACTCTTATGTGAGCTCATTGAGCTGTCTTACCTCTTTCCCTTAGCTTCTGTCAAGCAATGCTTAGGCCTCTCACCTCTTTCGTTTACCCCTTTCTACTCTCTTCCAATCCTCATGCTCTGCAGGTTCCTTTTGTCTCTTCCCTTTAGCATATTTGGAGCTTTGTTGAGACCTCTTCCCTCTTTCAAACTTCTCTTCAGCTCATCCTAAGTCCCTTCTTCTTTTTAGCTTTTCTCAAGCTCAGCTGGGGCCTTTTACCTCTGCTTGTTTAATTCTTTTCTTTTGGAGCTCAAAAGAAATCAAGACCTAGCCCAGACAGTTCTCTTGTGCAAGGGTCCAACCTTTTTCCATACAACTTCTCAGTTTCCTGGGCCCCCACAGCTCTCTATAAGCTTTTGAGCATCTGAGCTTTTACCTACAGCTTCCTATGAGTCTCAAGGGTTCAATCTCTTCCCCTACAGTTTTTTTAAGCTTCTAAGGGGCTAGCTCTTCCTCTGCAGCTGTTTTTGAGCATCCAAGGGTCCCATATCTTGCCGTACAGTTTCATATGAGTTTTCAATGGTCCAACCTCTTCCTCTACTGTTCTCTTTTAACTTTGGAGGTCTCACATCTTCCCTTACAGCTTAGTTTGACCTTTTGGGTGTCTAACCTCTTCCCATGCAGCTCTCTATGAGTTTCTAAGGGTCTACTCTCTTCCCTGACAACTCTCTCTAAGCTTACAGGTCTAACCTCTTCTTCTATTGCACTTTCTGAGCTTCCTCTAAGATTCTTTTGCTACAGCTCTCTCTGAGCTTCTTAGGGTCTCACTTTATCCTTACATCTCTACAAGCTTCCGAGTGTATTGCTGCTTCCCACAACTCTTTGACATTCTGGGGATTTAACATCATCCCTTCAGCTCTTCCTGAGGTTTCTCATTCTTCTCTCCTCCCTGTCAATGAGGTTTTAATTGATGATAATTCTATTCAAATTTGAATATTCAATAAGCCACTGCTGCATTTATAACCACATTCAGAAAATGTTATCTACATTCCTAATGCGTGAATATTAGAATATAAATATGAGAGGGAATACAGACATTTTGAACATCCATAATGTCGGAAAGTTCCATTTGATTACTTGAATAGTGCAAGGGAATTGACTTCAATTGATAACGACTCTAAAATTCACCATCTCCTTGGGAAATGATTAGAAAGAAACCACAAGAGGACTAGTCAAGGAGCTCTTCTGTTGATCTGAAAATCTGTTGGCTATGCCCTTTTATATAGATACCATCATGTAATTGATTTTTTAGAGGGGGCTGCACTTCAATATGATGAACTTAGTTAAACCTTTTTTTGAGAGGCATCAAACAAAAAATATGTGATGTAGAGAAGATGATTGTTGAACTTCAAACAATTGAGATGAAATGCAGCTGCCTTTTTTCCAAATAACGTAATCAGCTGTCTTTTTTCCAAATAACTTAATCAGCTGCCTTTTTTTTTTCAGTATCCTTCCATGCTATAGGGAGCTTACAACATTTTGACCAATCTACCTTGCCATTTCCCATTTGATTGTATACACCTGGGTGATTTTGGTGGTTGGATTGATGGATTCCAAGAACCTTTGTTCCTTGATTGTTATAGTTGTGATCATCACCATAAGCATGAAATTCATAAATTGGCCAAGTGACAGCAACCAACAACAAGGAATAAAGTATTAAAAGCACTTCTATTAGTTTTTTTTTTTTTTTTATAACTTTTGAATCATGTGTTTGGGGCCCAGTTACAAATATTTCTCTGGAGATGTTGGGAGCTAGCCAAAGCAATTCTAAAGTTAATGATGTGATGGATGATAATCATTTAAACATTCAAGTCAGATCTTAGAAAATCCATCTAAACCTGTGAACCCACCAGGCAAAGGTAGGTTGGCTTTAGCTTACACATCAAACCTATTTATTATTTGAAATATGATTCTATGTACTTCTACAATTTGCAAATGTTTCTTGAACATGAATGGATTGCTGGGGCTTGGTAGTTTTAGAGGAGTCTGTACTTGTACTTCATGTGTGTGCTGTGATGAATATAATGTTTGGATGTCAAGGGGATTACTGAATTTTAATTATCTACATTAGCATCAACCTTTTTACTGCATTTGTTTAACTTCCAGCTTTTTCTTTATCATGTGAAACTTTCTCCCTAGGCTACATTTTGAAACCATGATGAAGTTTTGCCTCGTCTTCAATTTGAGTGAATTTATTGGGAACATATTCTTTTCTGCTTTCGTTTTCACTCGTAGGTTTAATGCAACAGACTTCTTGGTGAGACTTAGAGGTAAGAGGCTGATGCTGGTTGGAGACTCCATGAACCGGAATCAGTTTGAGTCACTCTTATGCCTCCTCCATGAAGGACTGCCTGATAAGAGTAGAATGTATGAGATCCATGGCCACAAGATAACCAAGGGAAGAGGCTACTTTGTCTTCAACTTTGCGGTAACTACTTTGTCCTCCCTTATTGTTTTCTTAGGTTAATCCAAATACCAGATCACAAGTATTTTGAATCTTTTTAGGTTACACCTTCTCTTGTGTACTGTATTAAAAGAAACTATGTTCTTGTAATTGTTGCTTTCAAACAATGTGTCTCTTTTGTAAAGTTTGCCTAGAGATAAGAAAATTGGTAGGTTTTGTGTATTCCTGAAGGAACCTTTGACCTCCTTTTGGTTACAATACAAGCTTGGTCTAGGAGGAGCAGATAACAGCATTTACTATGTCAGTTTTGCATCTAACACTAAATTAATGTTTTTGTTCCATAAAATTCATTGTGATCTATGTCAATTGTCAGCAGTATATCACAAAAAATTGCATCTGGTCTCCTTAGGATCAACAACTTTAGTGTGGGTGGTATCATAGAATCACAGGCACTTTGTAATCACCCACGCTTTTAAACTGCTTGGGCAGGACTATAACTGTACAGTTGAGTTTGTGAGATCACACTTCCTTGTGAGGGAAGGAACCCGCATCAATGGGCAGGGAAACTCAAATCCAACTCTATCAATAGATCGAATTGACAAGTCAGCTGGCCGATGGAAGCGGGCGGACATTCTTGTCTTCAATACTGGACACTGGTGGACTCATGGCAAGACTGCTAGGGGGTATGTCTGGTGTATTCTCTCTTTTTTTTTTTGATTGACATGTATGTGTTTCTTTACTTTTGATCTATAGGTCGAAACAGGATGCATTTTCTGTCACTCCATTCAGAAAAGCAAGTTCTTTGCTTTCTTTGGTATAATAAAAAAAAAAAAATCCTGAAATGGGATCAGAACATCCTTGTCACAGCATAAAAACTGATAATTTTTGTTAAAATAACTTAAACTTCTCAAAATATTGGAAAGGTTGAATGTGTTAACCTAATTTGCCTTGTTTAATGGATTCTGCAATAATATTACCTTTTAGCAATACTGTGGGCTTGCTGATACACTGAATAATGTAGGCTTACTTTTCCTTGATATGTTCTCCATCAAAATGAAATGAGCATTGTAGACAAACTGACACACACGACTGTTTGATACAGGAAAAATTACTATAAAGAAGGTGATGTTGTTTATCCCAAGTTTGATGCAGTTGAAGCTTATAGAAGATCCCTGAGAACCTGGGGAAGGTGGATTGATAAAAATGTGAATCCAGCCAAGCAGTTGGTCTTCTATCGTGGATATTCATCTGCCCATTTCAGGTACTATATGCACAAGCTCAAATTAGTCACTCTTCTAACTGAGCTCAATCTCTCTCTCTCTCTCTCTCTCTCTCTCTACATTTGGTTTCTAAAGGCCAAACAATCTGATTGTTAAAAAAAAAAAAAAAAGCCTGAAATATGGAGCCTGGAACCATGCGGTGTAGGTTGCATGTATCACTTCTACCACCCTATCTAGTCTCATTCATTATGAAAACAAGAGAGAAGAAAATTGAAAGATTATGTCCCTGAAAAGCCTTGAGGCTAACCTAGAGACCTTCAACTGATTCATTAGCATAATAATTTCTTGTTTTAAACTCTTCACAACAGAGGTGGAGACTGGGACTCAGGCGGTGCATGTAATGGGGAGACTGAACCGATCTTGAGTGGGGCCTTCCTCAATAACTACCCTTTGAAGATGAAGATAGTAGAGGAGGTGATCCAGGAAATGCAGGTTCCAGTCATACTATTAAACGTGACAAGGCTGACCAATTTCCGCAAAGATGGCCACCCATCCGTATATGGAAAGAACATTACAGAAGGGAAAAGGGTTTCTACCAGGAAGCAAGATTGCAGCCATTGGTGCCTCCCTGGGGTCCCTGATGCATGGAATGAGCTGATTTACACCATCATTCATCAATCATCCTCTACCAGCTAAATCCAAATCAAGTTATTTTTTATTTTCATCTTTTGGAAAGAATTTTTTTTTTTGTTATGCTGATATGTATATCTCCATGCCACACAGAAATGTATCCTAAAAAGGAAGTTCTGTAATTTGGGAATCACGTAATTGTAATGCTGCAAAAGAATTTTGGTTTCTGAATGTGTTGTATGGTGGTTCCAGAAAATATGAACCAGAAACTGATGTTGGTTCATATTTTCATATTCCTTACAATTCTATAGGTTCTGTAGGTTCGAGTTTTGATATTTTTTTATCTGTTTATTAGATTGTAGTCTTCAGTTTTGAGTTGGTATCACCTGATCTTCAGGGCACAAAGGACTGGAATCACTCTTCTAGGGCTCTATGCACAAAGAACATTTATATTATGCATAAGCCTATGTTACCTTTATCAAGAATAAATGGAAAAAATTATTATTCATATATGAATAATATAATTTTATTCATAAAAACAAGTCACAACTGTTAATAAAATAGCAGGCTTCACAATTTAACATATTGTGTTTCATCTTAGTGTAGTCAAGATCAAGACCATGAAGGAATTTTAGAAATCTTTCCTGAATCCCAATATCAAGGAATAATGGTTGATAAACAATCAATCCCAGAGCCCATCCCTTTGCATTCTTAAACAATCAATTCCTAATCCCTTTGAACAATTCATAGAAATCATTTAGGCAATGTTTGGTTTCAAAAATTATTATTACCAAAATCAAAACTCATTTTTGGAAGGATCTTGATTGTTGTCATTGACATTCGATCTTTGTTCCTCGTCAAAATTGTGGATGCAATGCATGGAGTTCTTCCATGGGTGGTTCTTATCTTTAATTTTTATTTATTATTTATTTATTCCTTGTTAAGCACCAGCTCATTGTCTATACGATCATATCAATATTCTATTGCTTGCCGAGAAGTTTCCAGTTACCACGGTTTCCAGCTTATCCCCAGCAATTGTGGCAACAAGAAAGCATACCATAGCCGTCTCCAAGGAAGACATTTGTCTCTGTCCCGTCCTTTCTCTCTTCATCTCCGTCTCTACCAAGGAAAACAAACTCCGCGTCTTCCAAACTCCAAATTCCATCGATTATTCCCATGCTCCACCCTCATTCTCTATCTCACTGTTTCCCAAGTCACCAAAGAACAAGAAAAAAAAAAGGAAAAAAAAAAGAAGGAAAGATAGGAAGATAGAAATAGGAAATGGTGGCTGCCATTTGTTGAAGCTACTGCACCTTTCGTCACTGCACCCAACATCAGTGCTGTGCTTGATGGTTGAGGATGCCTCGGCTCCTAGCAGAAGGTATGTGATGATCCAGTTATTCAGTATTTCAAGTTGTAATTTTAGCTCAAAGGGTTGATGGGTTCACTTTATTTTTTAGTATTCTGTTATGATTCTGTTATTCATAATTTTCAGGTTGTAGTTTTGGTCCAAAGGGTTTATGGGTTCACTTTCTTTTTCAGTAATCAATTTGGGCTAAGGTTTTTCGTTTTGTTTGATTGTTTCTGTTTGAATGGTGAATGATTCAGTGGGACTTGGGTGGAGTAATGCCTTCCAACTGATTGTGTAAAGTGCCCAAAGAGGAGTGAATGTTGAATGGTGATAAAGTTTATGAAGTTGAATCCTCATGACTAACAAGGCATTAGAAAAGCATTAAGAACCTGGCAAACAAAAATATGAACCAAGAAAGGCCTAGCTGCAGATACCCCATTTAGATCCTGATTATTAATTGATAAATCACATTTTTGTGTCCAATTACAAGCATTTGGAACAAACACAATCCTAGCTAATAAATGATATTCACCTTTCTAGCCTGATGATAACAATTGGGTGAAACCAAGAATGGTTCTTATTACTTGATTTCCTGCCAACTTGCAACCTTGAAGTGGGTGGTCTATGTGGATACACCAATTTGTGGATCTCCAGTGTTGATCTTTTCCTTCTTTGTATTTTGCTTTGTTGATTTTATCCTTGGTATGACATGGGGGTTCTTTTTATAAAGTTGTTACAGTTCATCATATATTTTCTTGAGTTGACCTTAAAAAGTTTGAGCAATTGTGGATTAATGCATGATTTTGACAAGGGAAAGCTTGCAACTTTGTTAGGCCAACCTTGATTATATATGTAAAGCTTTTATGGATCACATAAAGTGGACTGGTAATCAGGAGGATATCAACTCGTGTCTTCCTGAGTTGAACAGTGCAGTTCTCAGTAAATTTTGCTATATTTTGATTTCTTAAATTTTTTGCTTTTGGGGAAAGAGAAGTACAAAGAGGGTTCTGAAAATGGCTTGTTGAGTTTGATTATTACTTATGGTTTAAAAAGTTGCCACCAAATGATTAAGCAATTAAGGCAGGTAGGATACCAGCAGTTTGGCACTTCTTCAGGCCCATGGAATGCTGCAAGTTATCCCTGTCCTTGTTATACCTATCCTAATGTTCTGTCTCACTTTTGAGCCAGGGGATATCCTTCTTTTGATCCACCCTGGTGGAATCCAATAGGTTTGAGCTGCCTGTTTGGTTTGAGAAAGTGGGACAACCAGATCCATTGCCAGAAGAAGTAGCTGTAGTTAGGCAACTTTGCAAAATATTTTCCTTGTCACCCTTTTAGCAGGATTCTTTAAGAAAGCACTGGAATTACTAGTGGTCAATAAGTTTCTATAATAAATGTTATATGTTATTAATAAAATTGCCTGATATGGTTCTCAAAATGAATTGATAATGTAGAAATATGTTTGGAATATATAATGTTAAGAGTAATGTTGTCATGTTTTCCATTATTTGGAAAGGCTTAGATCAATTCCCCTTGGTTTTTCCATCCCTTCTTGGCACTCCCTCTAGCCACTATGTTTTTAGTCGTAAAGTTGCTATTGGTGAATCATACATTTGTAATCATCTTCCATCATAGTCGAGCTGATCTCTTCTATTTCATGTTTTGAATGCTAATTAAGTTCTTTACCTCCTCAACTTGTTTGAAAATTTCTCTTGAACCCCTCTCATGTATCATCAAGTGGATGAGGTGGAGATCTGACTTCCATTTTATCCATGATTGAATATCATCCATTTGTTGAATTTTCTCCCTGGAGTGTATGGCTTCTTGCTCACCATAGAAGGCACTGAAGCATAAAGTAATTTTCTTTGTCAGATTTTCTTAAGAAAAAACCTATATCCCTTTACATAGCGCCACTAGGTAGGTTACGTAGGGTTAAATTTTTTGGAGCCAAGTAAATAAGGATATTACTTTTGGAGGACAAAACCTGAGGAGAGGAAAGAACTAAGCAGGCTACAAAAGCGGACAAGGACGAAGGTATTGCCTTTCTAATAACTTAAGTTTAATACTCAAAACCTTTAATGCAGCTCTGAAAACTCCAAATAGCCAAAAAAAATTTCATTAGGGCAAATGAAAATTTGGTGAAATTTATGATACCTTTTGATTGTTTGAATTCACTTGTAAGGAGCATATCGATTGTTCAGCATAAGTTAGCAGATTCCAGCTTAACTTCTTAGCCCTTGTTTTTTTTTTGGTTGACAATACATCTTGGTTCATCTCTTAATTTCCTTAAGTTCTTAACTTTAGACTGTTTACAAAAGGTTCTTTGTCAACAGTATAACTATGTAGACATAGAAGTGTCTAAATTCAAGGGAGGACAGCAGAATAAAAGTGAAGGAGATGGCAGTCTATCAGAAACTCTCTGAAAGGTGTCATAGTTCCAGAATTCTTGGAGAATTAAGAAATTAAGCTTTTCAACTAGAAGCCTTCAACTGATGCAAGTTCATTGCTCTTCGTGGCCACCATATAGACATATTTATAAGGGCTTTCAGAATGATAGCTTATTGGGGCTTCAAACTCATGAGCCAATTGATGCCACATGGGTAACCAGTTTAATCTTTTGGTGGGAAATACAGTGACATCAACATGTACACTGCAGATGGTAGTGGCCATCCCTTCCTCTTAATCTGCTCCAAAATAGACCAGTGTGCTCCAAAATAGAGCAGTGTTCTGATTATTCTTGCCTAGAAGGCCTCCAAATCTTGCTGTCAACCAAGAACCTTCAATCATCCTATATATTCAATTGGTGGTATAGGATTAATTTTGGGATTTCATACAAAACCATCATGTTAATTCTTAACCATCATTTTTATTTCAATGTGCTTCAGTCTTGGCTTCTCCTTGATCATATAAGTTAAGGGTGTAAATTGTGATATATGTGGATATGGAGTGCTGGAACTAAAACTGAAGCACAGATACTACTTTATCATTCTGCTATCCTTTTTCATTCAACATGTATTTGTCTAGAATTATCCTTTGCAAGTGCATGTATATTAAAAAGCTCAATATCAAAGCCTCAAAAGATCACACAGTAATTTCTGGCATCAATAACAAAGAGGAAGATCGCCTTTTATATTAGCAGATTTAAACAAATCATTATGCCCAACCTCTCTTAAAACATTTTATGAAATCTGGTTTTTAAATGTAAGGCATTTAGCATTCATACTAGGTGGATATCAACCTATAAACTGACAGTAGGATCAATATCTTGGTGTGTCTAATGAAACTCAAGTGGGGACTCTATACTTGAAAGCGTATATAATTATTATTTTACAGACTAATAAACTTAACATTTTTCTTGAGGAACCAAAATATTCTCATGTTATCTAATTAATAACATTTATAAGACATTATTTGTGTGCGAAGTAATTTTGATTTTTATGGAGTGTCCAACTTGAAACTTGTCTTTTGTGTTTCCATATTTTACTCTAGCTTTTCAGTTCAATAAAATAGTTGTTTTTTATTATTTATTAATGCAGTGACCTCACCATCACTCTCTAAACTACAAATGTCAGGCTGCCGACCACCGCATCATTCTCCAGCTTTATTCTTTTTCCTAGTAGCAGCAGTTGTGCTTCTAATATTTCTGATTCTCATTTTAGTCTCATGGAAATTTAAAAATTTAGCAGAGCTGAAGAAGTTGGTTACAGAAACTAAAAGGCTTCAAGGTAGTAAAATGGATCTAGTATAAGATTTTTTTTTTTTTTTTTATAGGCTAAAAAAAAGATTGATGAGACCTCAAGACTAATTTTCATTTTTGTTGCAGAAGCCAAAGATTTTTGTAGTGGAAATCTTCGAACAGTAGGCCAATTTGACTTCCGCTCATTAAAGAAGGCCACAAAGAACTTTCACCCCAGTAATCTTCTAGGAAGAGGTGGATTTGGGCCTGTTTATCGGGTACTAATGCTGTATCTAAGAAACCTGATTTAACAAAGTTTCTTAGTTATACTGGAGAAAATCTTTAACTTGAGCATCAAATCTCTGTAACCAACTCAAATTTCTTCAAAATAAAATATCAAAACCAACAATAAGTGGATTTCTCTAAATATTTGGTGGTGCTGAGTAAGGAATTTTCAGAAAACCATTCCTGGGATTTGACGATTATGCTCAAGTCTTTTGTTTATGAATTAGGATACTTTCTAACATATTCCATCTTTTGATAGGGAAAATTAAGAGATGGAAAGTTGGTGGCTGTAAAGAAATTATCTCTTGACAAGTCCCAGCAAGGAGAAGCAGAGTTCCTTGCAGAGGTGAAGATGATCACAAGCATCCAACACAAGAATCTGGTTCGTCTTCTTGGATGTTGCTCAGATGGGCCTCAAAGGTTGCTTGTGTATGAATACATGAAAAATAGGAGCTTGGACCTCATCATATATGGTACAACTTCTCTATCTTTCTCTCTGCTTGTCCTTTTTATCTAGTTCTTTATTTCCTAAAGATATGATTATGGAGTACAATACAATTACTCTCCTTCTTAAGCACAAGAAACCCAGGGAGATTTCTCCCTGCATGACATATTTCCTTTTTTCTTATTTTTTGATTTATTTTTGGTGAAGGTGGAAAGACTACATTTGTACTGTTGATTGTGCTTTACTGTTGCATTATATTAGGATACTCCTTCCATTCACTATACTGGCTCTTTTTGTGGTTTCTTCATCTTGTGGGAAAGTTGTAATTGCGAAAGGAGCTTATTAATGATGTTGGTTGACATGTCCATTACTATGATTGTATTTTTCTTTTTCATTTTGTCTCTTTTGTTGAAATATTTGAATATATGAGACAGTGGCAGCATATGTAGCCTATTTCCCTAGAATAATCTCCAATACTAAGAGATAAAGGAAGCCATTTCCGGTTTTGGATAGTTTATATTTTTAACAAAACTGATTATCATTTTTTTGTGATGCAAGCATTATTCCAGATGGACATGCCTTGAAATGCAGCTGAAATTCTGAATTGGTCTTCATGATGGAGGCATTTTATGTGCCTACTTTTGAGTGGTGGAGGTTGGTGCTTTAGTAGGTTATGAGCTGGGGAGAGGAGATGAGAGAAATGGGGAATGAGGTTGCTTCTCATTTGTTGTATGTGAGGCAAACCAGATGAAGTTGAGGCATCTTTCAAGTGTACCATTTTTCTCTTTTCCTTTTTATTTTTTTATTTTTTTAAGGTGATGTTGCACTAGGAATAAATTTGTAGAAGGGTGTTGTTTTCCCATTTAAATATTTGGGAGGGGTGCCTTATAGCTGGCAGTTTACTTGGGATGTGAATTTATTTGGGTCTGCCTTTTGGTTCCTATTTAGAGTGATTTTAGTTTGTAATTCTGTTGTAGAGTAGTTTGAGAGAAGGTTGGTTGGTTGGTTGGGAAATGTATTTATCTGAAGGGGGTGGCTGACTTTGATTAAAGCATTCTTCTTAGCTTATTAGCTTCATCTCTATATTTGTAATTCTGTGTTCAATAATGGTAAGATCAGAGAAGCTCTAAAATTCCTTTTGCATTTTTACCCTGGAAGGGCTTTTAGGAGGAGTTCAAATTTCATCTGGTTTGGTGGAAAAGTGTGCAAAACAAAAAATGGTGGTCTTAGTCCTAGGCACCTAGGTCTGTTTCTTAAAGCTCTGCAGGTTAAATGGTAGTGGGGGTTCACCAGAGAGAGATAGAAACTTCAAAGAATAGGCAGTGGATAATTGCATGGGGAGGGAGAAGGAAGAGGGGAGGGGGGCTTTTAAAGGAAGTTAGAAGGTCTCATCCAGTCAGGCTTTGAAAAAGACTAGGAAAGATTGATTGAGTCAAGCTGGCATGTTTCCTCTGTAGTAGACTGGTAGGGATTGGATCAGAGTGAGGTTCTGATGGGATACCTGGCGTGGAGAGGTGTTGCTAAAGGATGTCTTTCATCATCTTTTAGGAACATAATTGTGTTGCTGAAGGGGGGGTGACCTTTTTAGAACCCTTATTTTCTTCTATCTTTCATGATTCATACTTTGAATTGGTGGAGGCCTTTCCTGAGTCTATCCATGCAACTAGAATGGTTGGGAAGGGATCATGATGACAGTTTTTCAGTTAGCTCTTGTCTAGGTGCTTTGGTGGGGGAGGAAAAGGGGATTGCATTAGATGTCATTTTGGTGCCTGGGGAATAAGAAATGACAAGTTTTTGCTTAGGTCTTGCATGCCCTTGAAGGAGTTTTGGTTTAGTAGGATTCCAACTATGATGCCAATCTTTGATTGGATTGCATGTCAGATGATATCTTGATTCTTGACCATGATTAACCTGGTGTGAGGGTAAGGGTGCTCCTAACTTGATTTTATGTAGGCAAAAGAGTTGAGGAGACAGGTTGATCATGTGCTCCTTCATTATGTAAATGATTCCCACTTGTGAGGCATGCTTTTAGAGGCAGTTTGGGTTATTAAGCTGATCAAATCCTCGGATAATAAATAATGTTCTAAGGGCCTCAAGAAAGGAATAAATAAAATTCCGATTGAGTGACATGTGAGACTTTCATGAAAAGTAACAATCTCTACCGCAAAATAGCACAACTACGCATTTTCATGAAGGTCATTGAATGTTTGTGTTATCTGGACACTTTATGGACCAGTCCATGCATGCCTGTTGATAGGGTCAACAATGAATAAAAATTGTACAAGGTCCTTCATGTCTTTATATATTTTCATGATCAATGATCATAGAGGAGCCCCTTAGTACTGTGTAGATGGCCTAGTTTACTTGTATGTGATAGGCATTCATCCAATCATGTTTTGGCTATTAATTCCCAGTTGTTGGCACAGGCAGCACATAAGGAAGAGGAAAACAGAGGGAGGCATCATCCCTTTACTTTGGAATTTGGACCATATTGATGGAGTGGGATTGGAGTTCCACACATGATGAGTTGTTGGTTCTGAAACTCGAACCAACAAGGGAAGAATTCTCTGTTTGATTTTCCCAGCAGAGTGAATCATTAGGGTTGTTTTTATTTTTGTTTGTTTTTTGCTCTTTCTAATCCTTGTACACTGCATGAACACGTATGCACCCTGTTATGTTGTTTTTGGTTGATTTCATTGCTCATGGAAATATAAAGTTTTGGTTTGGATGAATTCTAGTCTCAATAAAAGATTATCCTTAATACTAAAGGCAGCCAAATTGATTAGATATTGGCTTAGTTCCAAACACTAATTTTGAGTTGTTCTGTTTCACAGAAAGAAATGATCAGTTCCTGAATTGGAATACTCGATTCCAAATAATACTTGGCATTGCTCGAGGATTGCAGTACCTACATGAAGATTCACACCTGAGAATTGTTCACAGAGATATCAAAGCAAGCAACATTCTTCTTGATGACAGATTTCAACCAAGGATTGGAGATTTTGGGCTGGCTAGGTTCTTCCCAGAGGACGAGGCTTATCTCAGCACTGCCTTTGCTGGAACTCTGTAAGCCATTTTCTTACTACAACTATTCAAAGAAGCTTTATCTCATGGAGATGATTGATAAGTAGTTGTTGCATATGGAAAAATATCCAGAGAGAAAAATGGAAAAATTAGTTCGGGTCAGTCATGTACTTATCTAGAAAACTACTTAGAAGCAAAGGGGAAAAACAGGGAAAAAGAATCTCTTTTGAAAGCAAAAGTTTTCCTTTTTGCCTCACCCCTATCACAATCACCACCACCACCACTAGTGTCCATCTCCATCATTTTGTTGATTGCATGGCACTATGACCACCGGTATAGTTATTATCACACAACAGTTCAGCACAATCTAGATAGGTGCCTCTGTAACCACCTTCACCAATCTATAAATCAATGGCATTCCCGTTAATACATTTTAGCCACCACCACCATCTCTTCCTCAACAATTTCCATCCATGTCTCCATCAAAAACCACTGTATTGCTATAGATACTGTAACAGAAACCGCCACCAGTGCTAGTATCACAATACACACATTTATTCTCTCTGCCTTGCCCTCTCACAGATACACACAGCAAGTTATCCTATGCAGCAAAAAACTGAATGTAAAAATTTTCCTCTTGCTCAGAAAATTTTCCTGCCCAAGTCATTCGACATTTTCTGATATGGGAGTGACTTATTTCTGTATTTGCTGTGAGGTTTATCAGCTTCAAATTCAGTTACACATCCATACTATGCTTATCAAACATTCTCATCATAGTTTTATTTCTTGTGCTGTGGTTATCTGTTCACTATTTACTCTTTCTCTCTGCTTTCTTCTCCAGAGGTTATACAGCACCTGAATATGCCATTAGAGGAGAATTGTCTGAAAAGGCTGACATCTACAGCTTTGGAGTTTTGGTACTTGAAATCATCGGCTGCAGGAAAAACACCGATCTTACTTTATCATCAGAAATGCAATATCTCCCTGAATATGTAAGCCATCAATCTTTAGGCAAGATTTACTTATTTATTTGTATATTGTTAGTTTATGTGCATAGCTTGTGTTAAGCCACTAAATACACCTAGAAGCTTAAACTGTTAAGTGATGAGCCAACAACATATAAATCAAACCAATTAACTCCAATGACATTAGCCTTAACGCCCTGCCTTATATGCAGCTTCTTCTCCCACATGAATTTAATAAACAGGGGAACAAGCAATGCTATGCAAATAGCATTAACGGATTGAAACCTTGTAATTGGTCTTTATTTGTCTTTTTTCATAATAGGCTTGGAAGCTATATGAGAAGTCCAGGGTGATTGATCTGGTAGATCAAAGAATTCAAGAAGATGGGTTTGTGGAGAACCATGAGTTGCAAGTAAACCATGTGTTGCAAGTAATCCATGTGGCCTTGTTTTGTCTTCAACCTTATGCAAACTTGAGACCGCCAATGTCAGAGGTCGTAGCAGTGTTAACATGCAGAGCTGATATGGTTGGAACACCCATGAAACCGGCCTTTTTGGACCGCAAGCAGAGTAAGGACAAGAACATCTCTTCGGATACTATTTCAGAGGCTTTCCCTTCTCCTCTGCACAGTGATTCTCCTTCCTCATCTCAACAGCCAAAGATTTCAGAGGCTTTCCCTTCTCCTCTGCACAGTGATTCTCCTTCCTCATCTCAACAGCCAAAGATTTCAGAGGCTTTCCCTTCTCCTCTGCACGGTGATTCTCCTTCCTCATCTCAACAGCCAAAGTGAGGCCACTTCGCACTTCCCATCTTAATATAGCTCCTACGATTTGAGTCTGATTCCAACTTCCCCTGGTTTCTTGCGGCTAGTGCTAGTTTCCTTTCCCATGTCAACACAGAAAAAGGATTGAGACCCACCATATGATGTCAAGGGCATACTCTGTTCTGTTGGCTCTTCTTTCTTTTTCAATGTAATATGGTGAGATTATAATCCAACTTGGAAGAAGCTGAAAACAACAGCAAGGGACGACCCTTGACCAATCCATATTTATAACTTCTGTAGAAATAGCTGAAGATTTTCCTGTTCAAAATTCATTTGGTGATCATTTCATCAAAATTCTAGTTAGAAATGTAGACGTGTTCAAAAACGGTTGCAGGGTATCTATTCTTTTTGTGGTTGCAGTCTGAGATTTCGCCCTGTGGTCTTTACTTTTGTGAAGTTTTGCATGATATGCCGTATGAGAATCTATCATGTATCTTCAAGAGAATAAAAAATAAACTTTCCCTTGTCACAAGAGTATGAAATTATTATCTATACCTCGTTCTATGCTTGTTGCTAATATAATTACTTCAGTCTTTGGTATCGAAAAACACTTTTCTGCATCATATGGCATACCCTCGTCGAATTTGATTGGACACTTGTAAAATAAGAAGAATAGGTTCTTAATATCCTTTCTGGGTTAGGTGTTGAATATGGCCCTCTTGTTTCTGATGTTACCTCCAAAGCTGAACCTCTTTCTCTGCAAGTTTTGTGTGCTCTGTTTGTTGCTCAAGAAAATAGGATTGAGCAGCACAGAGTGTCAATTGTGCAGTAAGCTTAGCCCACAATGCTACAAGCGTTTCCATTGGTTTGATGTGAGCTTCACTGCTTTTCAAGCTAATTCCTCTGGCAACAATGGAGGTGGTGGGGTGAATCCAAATCAGATGATTGCAACGATGGAGGTGGGCTATGACAAAGTTGTAGGATTCAACTTCACAAAGACATTTGGGAATGGTTTTTGAAACTGCCGCAAGAGATCTGAAGGGAAAATAGTTGGACGTGAACGATGCGTTCCTTAATCAGCGGAAAAATATGGAAACAATAACAACTTTTTTGTTTTAAAACTTTATTACTTTTATTTAGAATTAGCCGTTTCTAGAACTACTTTTATTCATTTTTTTTATGTGCATCTTGAAAGCTAACTAAAGAAAATAGAAATAGGCTGATGACTATTTTTGGAAACAGTTCTAAAAAATAGTTTTTAAAAATTATTTTCTAATGTTTTATAAAACAAAAGTCTGTTTGAAAAGTTTATAACCTATTTTTAATATTTTCAAATATATTTTAAAAATAATTTTTATATCAATGCTTTATTTTTAATCATTTTACATATAATTATTTTTTAAAATTGTTCAAAGAAAACAAGTGAAGACAATAAAAAATAATTAAAATATATTCTTTGAAAACATCATATTTTGTATTTTTAAAAATATGAAATAGTTTTTAGTTATCAAACATATTTTTATTTTTTTTTTATTCAAGAAAACTGTTTTAAAAAACAATTGTAAAACACGCCCTAAATTCGTTTAATTTAGTTCAGAAAAAAAAAAATTAAATATCAAACATGTCAAATTCTTGGTTCTCCATGTAAAAAATAATTAGTACATATTAAAATACATTAAACAAAAAGGATTTTTTTTTATATATTTATTATCTACCTTATTCCAAGAGAATGAAAATAAAATTGATAAAAATAATAATATTGAATCAATATCATACTAAATTTTTAAATACGAACTCTTGAGGAAAATAGCATTAGAACAACCAGTTCGTTATTGTATATACATTATTTGTTTTGAGTCTAAATACATTACAACTCTAAAATTCCTACACATATTTAAAAGAAATTCACTTCACTATATATATATATATATATATAGTCAAAAACTTTTTGTAATAAATGTAAGATGATATAACCATCTCCGATTCTCCATACAAGCTCACTCTTTTCAATGTACATATGATTGGGTTTCAAGTTCAAAAGTTCTCACGGTTTTAAAATATATATATATATATATATATTATATGTGTGGTATTAAAATTTATTTTATAACAATCTATTTATTTTCTTATAGATATTATTGGTTTTGAGATATCAAAATGACCTGCTAATGCTATTAATAAATACTCATTGTTTCGAGTCACAATTTTAAAATACATCTACGTAACTAAAAAATAGAAAAATATAGGTTGTCAATAACTTTCCTCCAAGCAGGGTATGGTTAAGATTATAAAGAAATGTGACCTAAAATAGGTAATAATTTAGGATTTTTCATTTTTTCTAATATATTTTATTAGCATCTACGCATGATATCATCAGAGTTTGGGCATATGGAAGGTGGAAGTAGGGGTCCACTTCTTTGTTGGCTGTGCCTTGGTTAGGCTACAGAGCGTGCTCACTCCAATCCAGTAAGTCCACAGCCTTTGTCTTTTTATTTATTTTTTGTATTAATTTTTTTCTATTTTTTTATTTATCAAGGCATGTGTCTTCTCCTCCACTTTTCATGGAATTTAATATTATTTTAAACGATTGGAACCTCCCTTTCATTTCTAAAAAATAAAATAAAAAAAATACAAAAAAAGCCAAGTTTTAAAACTATTTTCATTTTCTACTTTTAAGAATAAAAAACAAAGTATTTTCAAACAACATTTTATTATTTTCACTTATTTTCTAAAAACTGATTTAAAAAATAATTATACAAAGACTTAGAAAAATTAAAAATAAAACACTATATATAAAAATTATTTATAAAATATATTTTCAAACATTTTAAAAATCATATAATAGTTTTTAAAAACTATTTTTCAGTTATTTTTTAAAACGGTTACCAAACAAACTCATAGTTTTTTGAGAAGTTTTATATTACATATAAGTATATAATACATTCATGGAGAATAAATTAAGAAAATTATTTCTCAATTTTGAATTTTAAATAAAAAAATTAAAATTACCTTTAAAAATATTGTCAAAATCCCTACCCTTCAATTTCTACTCTCTTAATTATTATTATTTTTTATTTTCAAAATAAAACAATTTATTATTTATTGATGTTAAATTATTGAGCAATATGCTAATTCATTGAATCATTTGATTAAACATAAAGAAATTTAAAATGAATTTATTTTTTTCAAAAATAAATAAATTATTAGCCATGTGAAAAATATGTGATGCTTTTTTTTTTTTTAATTACTTAGAAAGCACTTTGTAGTAAAATATTAAATGTATTTAATTACGGATTAGAGTATTTTATAATAACATATTCCATTATGGATTAAAGCACTTTAAAGTAAAAAAATATTAAATTAAAATTGAAGGTATTAAAATATTTTAGACAAAAATTATAGAAAAATTGGTAGAAGTCAATAGACTCTCTATTCCCATGTGCATAGCTCACATGGCCAATTCAAAGCCCCTGTATTATATATAGACTCTTTTATTAATTAATTTTATATCTTTTTTTTTAATCTTTATCTCTATCTTTATATTTTTTTAATAAATATAATTCACATTCATTTATTTAATAATTAATTTCTGACATGTAGAGACTAGAATCTGTTTGGCAGTAATTTTAGAAATTATTTTTAGCTTAAAAAGTGTTTTTGCAAAAAAAAAATAGATGTTTGATAAAATTTAGGACACACTTTTAAAATTTTGAAAAATCACTTATAATATTGAAAAATCACTTAAAAACGCTTTATAGGTGATTTTTTTAAAAGCACTTCCACTTAAAGCACTTCGAATAGAAACACTATCAAACGCATTGATAGTGTTTCTACTTGCAGTGAATACTTTCAAAGTATTTAGTGGTGTTTCTATTCAAAGTGTTTATTATATGTTTGATTCTAGGAAAATGCAAGGAAGAGAAAATATAAAGAAGTAGAAGAAAATAAAAAATTAATTAAAATTCAATAAATTATTTTTATTTGATACTTCAAACTCATTTTATTTATTTTAATTCATTAATATAAAGATTAAGTAATTTTAAAATGCATAAGCTTCTAATTAGTTTTAATTTTTGATTTTTTTTTAGTATTTTTTATAGGACAACCAAATATTATAAAATC
This sequence comes from Vitis amurensis, assembly GCA_037355405.1. Taxonomy (NCBI): domain Eukaryota; kingdom Viridiplantae; phylum Streptophyta; class Magnoliopsida; order Vitales; family Vitaceae; genus Vitis; species Vitis amurensis. The sequence goes on from JBAPGN010002805.1 coordinate 31,532, forward strand.
ATTTTCCTTAATATTGTTTTTTTTTCCTTAGTATTTTCCGGGACCAAACATAGCCTAAAAGATAAATTGGAAACAATATCACCACATTTCAAAATCTGGTTTACAAACTTATGAATAAATTATTAAAAATGTGCCCATAATGCTTTTCTTAAATTAAATTATTATAATTATGAAAACATGTTTTCCACATATAAGCAATTGTATTTTAATATTTATGTTTGCAAAATTTGAACTATAAATTAAATTTATTTTGTGAAAATCACATATTATTGTATCAAAATAAAATAATCTGTTGATTTTGTACTTTTAAAATTATAAAAATAAAAAATTATATATTTAATTATAAATATAATATTGTTAAAAAATTAAATAATTAAAGTTAAATTTTTTAATTCCAAAAATTATGAATATTAAAAATGTTTCATAACTAAAAATTAAATAAAATGTTAAATAAATAAAAAATTTAAACTTTATTTTCTATCTTATAAACATATTGTGGTCAAAAATTGAATAATTAAATTAATTAACATTTAGAAAAATAAAATAAAATTAAATTAAAACTTAAAAAATAGTATTTCCTAGATTTAAATTCTCAAAAAAGTTAACCTCGTTGACAATTGTATTAATAGGTTATTCATATAAATTTACACAAAATCTAATAGTTTGTTTAGAAAATGTCCTTCAAACTCCAAATCATGTTTGGTAATTTTCTTTTCTTTTTTTTAACAAAAAAATAATTTTTTGAGAATATATTTTAATTGTTTTTTTTTTTTTGCTTGTTTTAAAAAATAATATAAATATGAAAAATGATGGAAAATAAAACACAACACATAAATTTTTTTTTAGAAATAATTAAAAATATAGAAAATAAAGGTTGAAAATATTTAAAGTTCTCAAACATACTTTTATTCTACAAAATATAAATCAATTATTTTTTAAAATTATTTTTTGATGCTACTTTTCCAAATAAATTCCTAAATAAACCCTAATATATTTTTCTTGTGAAAAAAGGTTAAAAATAATAATAAGATGAGGTACTTCAAAAGCTATAAAGAAGGAAGAAAGTTTCCAAATTTTGAAAAAGTATGGTTCCAAACTATAAATGGGATTTGTGACAAAAGCCATGATGAGAACATTGGACTGAAAAAACATGATGAAAACCCATGTACCCAAAAGGAGGAATGAGACAAGAAAAAGTGTGGCCACATACAAAATGAAACAGAGATAAATATAATAATGCTCTTAACACATGTGGGTCACTGGGTGTGTATGTGGTCTGAATTTCAATTTTATTTTTTTCTTTGTTGGGAAGTCTTGTCTTTGAAGCTTTGGATTTTTTTTTTCACTTTAGGCTCTGCCATGTTTTTGGCTCTCTTTTGCTTTTGGAGGAGAGTGATGTGTGCTAAAATTTTCCCCTTTTCTTTCTTTCTTTGAATCTCAAGATTTCAACTATTTTTTCTCTTTTTCTTTCCTTCTTTGAATCTCTAGATTTCAACTATTTTTTCTCTTTGTTTGGAGATTTAAAGTTTGTTTCATGGTGATTTTAGGAAGCAAGTTAAAAAATATTTTTTAAAAACATTAAGACCTTGTTTACCAATTGTTTTTTAAAATAATTCTAAAATATAATTTTTGAAAATTGTTCTGTGATGTTTTATAGATAAAAGATCTGTTTGAAAACTTGAAATGTTTTTAATCTATTTTTTAATATATTTTAAAAAATAGATTAAAAATAAATTTTATATCTAATGATTTATTTTTAATCATTTTATATGCTTCTATAATTATTTTTTAAAATAATCTTTAAAAAACAAATAAAAATAATTAAAAATAACTAAAAAATATTTTTTGAAAACACTTTCTAATTGTCAAACATGTTTTCTTGTTGGGAAGTCTTGTCTTTGAAGCTTTGGATTTTTTTTTTCACTTTAGGCTCTGCCATGTTTTTGGCTCTCTTTTGCTTTTGGAGGAGAGTGATGTGTGCTAAAAATTTCCCCTTTTCTTTCTTTCTTTGAATCTCAAGATTTCAACTATTTTTTCTCTTTTTCTTTCTTTCTTTGAATCTCTAGATTTCAATTGTTTTTTCTCTTCTTTTGGAGATTTAAAGTCTGTTTCATAGTGTTTTAGGAAGCATTTTTAGGTTAAAAAATATATTTAAAAAAACATTAAGATTTGTTTGTCAACTGTTCTTGAAAATAATTCGAAAAAATAATTTTTTTAAATTATTCTCTAATGTTTTATAAAATAAAAATATGTTTGGAAACTTGAAATGTTTTTAATATATTTTTAATATTTTTAAATATATTTTAAAAATAATTTTTATATCTAATGATTTATTTTTAATCATTTTATATGTTTCTATAATTATTTTTAAAAATGGTTTTTTTAAAAAAGTGAAAATAATAAATAAAAAACAACTAAAAAATATTTTTTGAAAACATTTTCTAGTTGTCAAACGGGTTTTCTTGTTTTTTGTTCTAAACGAGAAAAAACTATTCTCGAAAACAGTTATCAAACAAATCTTAAGTGTTTGATAAAATTTAGAAAATTATTTATAATAGTTTTTCTAAAAATACTTCAAGCAATAACGCTCCAAATGCACTCTTATTCCGGTTACTAAATTTGTTTTATTTTCACCTTTTTGGGTTTAATGCCTAACATTGAATGATGCCCTTGTCACACTACCCGTAATTTGATTTTTGTACAATTTATCCTCAATTAACTCATTCAACATTAGTTTCTTTGATTTTTTATTTTATTTTTACTAGTTTGTCAATTTAATTTTTAAGTAATTTTTTTAAGTAATATCAATTTTCTACTACCCTCAAATATTAAATAAGTTATTTTGCTAAAATTTTGAATCAAAATGGATGGACAAATACCTATTGAAAACATAATTTTTTTCGATTTTAAAACAGATTTGATAAATTTAAATTTAAAATTATTTTTTACTTCCATTTGATATTTGAGAACAAAATTGAAGCATTTTTAAGATGGTTTTTGTAAAGTTTATATGAAACAAAATTGAAAATATGGAGAATAAGTAAAAAAGATTGTATTTTGAATAAATAGATAATTCTTTCATACAAGATAAGATCGAGAAATCGATACCATAAAATTAAGTTTATAAACATAATGATTTAAAGTAGGTGTTTAATAAGTTAACTTAATAATTTAAAGTGACTTAATAACTTAATTTAAATTATTAAATAAATTAAGTATATTTGTTAAAATAACTTAATATTATTATTTAAAGTTAAAATAATTTTAAGTATTAAGTCAAAATAATTAATTTATTCTTACTTAAATATAAAATTATATTTAAAAAAATTAAGAATAATGTAAATTAAGTCATTAAATTGATTTATCAAATAATCTTATGCTTAAATAAAAAATAAATTATATATATATAAAACCATCTTAGAACTGTTTTTAAATATTATTTTGAGAACTGTTTTCATAAATATCGCCAAACGTGGTATCGTCGATACTTGTGTTTTGAAAAGAAGTTCTTGTGTGGAAAGTATATTGCAGAGGCCTACATTCTCACGTTTGGGAGTGATCCATTATCATATTCTGCCCCCTCATGGTGGCCCCAGCTCTTGATCTTGCTCCCCAGTACAGCACAACACAAATATACTAGACAAATGCATTACAATATATGCCTAAACCACCTCTCCCTCCCCCACACAAACACACACACTTCTCCAGCTTTTTCCCAGCCTCTTTCCTCATTCACAGCCTGTCAAGCTTGAATTATTAACACTGATCTTATTTTTTTAGTCTGTGCTTCCTTTGTTGTTTCTCTAAGGGAGGTTTGGGAACTGGGTTTGGCCTGTCAAGCCTGCTGCCCACCCTATTCTCCATTGGAATTCTGCTTAGATTGCTCCGTCCACCTGGGCTAGCTCTCCTACCACCTATCTTTGTTCTCCAATGCATTGACCAGTCGCCTGCTTCGGTTCGGCTTATAGCTCGTTCTGGCTTATGGGTGGAAGTAGTGGTATGCAGGAGGAAGATGGTCAATGAGCCTCCTATATTTCAGGTGAGAAGTCTTTAGCTCATGTTTTTGCCTTTGTAGAGGGAAAGTTTTAGGCTTAGAATTGAGTTTTTGAAGATGGTTTTGAATGATTTTCTTGTTTATCATTCTTCTTTTCCATGCATTCTGTGTTGAAGTTTGAATTCATGAGCATTCGATTGCAAATTTCAGTCCTTTTTTCCAGGAAGAGATATGGCTCAATTGTCGGTTTTTATCTGATTTTTTTCACTGTGTCTGATCTATCTTATGGTGAAAAATGAGAGAGAGAGGAATCCCACTTCCCATTTTTTGTTTCATTTTTGCTCATATTCATGGAAAAGCCACTGTTTGATCATGGTTCCCAAGCTGTCCCATTTGAGAAATACTGCTTACAATTAAGTTTTAGGGGATTTTAGGAATGACTTCCTCTTTTCTGGATGTGTGTTTGTGGCTTAATTTTTTTCTCACCTTCATCTTTGACTTTGTTGATGGTTGGATATGAGTCAACATGATCTGTTCTTTCCATTAGCCTTTGGTGCTCATCAGATGTGGCCATGGCCGCACCCGAAAACCGAAAAATTTTCCAAACTTTTTGCATTACTGATGTGGTAAGAATGCTGAAGTTTCCATCCATCTGACTGAGTCCTAGTATTTCAGGCATGGGAACCAAGCTCCAATATATGATTAATGTTTTGGCTACATCACCAAATAGCAGCAGATTAACTGAGAAGCCTATGGACGATTGGGACTATTTCAAGAACAAAGAATTGAAGGTGGACTTCAAAAGGAACTGTATTGACAAGCTTCACAACTCCATGGATCGAATACTTGAACAGAATAATGTAGAAACGATCAAGAAGACGATGCTGATGCACGAAGATGTATTTAAGCATCAGGTGAGGTGAAATTCTGGTTAATTCTTACTCCTTTCCTCTGCCTCCTTCCAAGAAATCTAATTAGTATCGGTTTAGGCCAAGAAATAGGCTGGTCCTTGGGGTCTATTCATCAGATGTTTTCACAATTGAAACAAAGGGAACTTGCATTAGTATCCTAGACCCTTTCAAATACTGTAATAAAACAATGAGATTTTCTCTAATCACCCGAATATTAGTAAAGATAAAGGCTGTGAATTTGGATCTAAAGCTAGTTAGAAGCTCAGAAAAGAAGAAAATGTTGCAGGTGCAGGAGCTTCACAGGCTGTACAGTGTCCAAAAGATGCTGATGAAAGAACTAAAAGGTGAGAAAAAGCAGACAAGGCTTTGGAGCCCCAGAGCTGGCCTGATTAGCCAGCACCATCTGCCATTGCATACTGCTTGTGGGGATAGTTTTTGGGTTCAAGACGATCCAAGCTCAAGAGAGCTGAGCAGCAGCTGCTCAGGAGACACCCTGAGAATGGCCAGGGGACTTGATCTCAAAAGGGCTAACCAAGAAGGCGTCTCAGCAGCATTCAATGCCATTGATGAAGCCCACCAGCACCCAGAAGACAACAAGATGAGCTTGGTAGAAGAGAGTGAAGTAGAGCTCACGCTCAGCATTGGAACTCCTACCAGCAGAAAGAAGAAACCCGAAAACCACCAGCCTAACCGCAGCCTGGAATTAGCCTGTTCTGGATTAACAAACAACGAAATCCCCGATCTTGGGTCATCCTCCTCGTTCAAGTCTGATAGGGGAGACGAATGCAGTGACCTTGCCAACGCGGCCAGCAGCTCCAGCGCAACAACAGAAGATTATAGGAAGCAGCCACTTTGGCTTTTCCAAGGACTAAGCCTGAACAGAACCCAACTTTGACAATCATATTTAAATTGATCCCACAGGTTTTTCAATGCATTAACATTCATGATCGAGAATTGTTGTGCTCCATTTTATTAACCCCACGATTAAGACACCATTGCTGGGCAGATTTGGTTGTAAATGCATCATCTACAGCACATGTCTACATCATTTGTGTACTAGTTTAGATTCTGTGCACTTACCCTAATTCTAAAACTAAGTACTTCTGCAGTTGATGAGCTAATAGGGGAGAGATGATTTGGGATTCCGAAATTCGATTGACAGAATCTTCCAGCCTAATAGGCACCCAAAACCCTTTTTGACTCTTGTGTTCATACATGGGTGTGTACCAAAGGACTTGAAATTAATTAGAAACCATCCAAACTTACCAAAATGATAAGTTGCTGTCATATCCCATGTGGATATTTTCCCTCTAGTACTCATGAGATGTGGGACATCATATTTTCCCATTCATAAAAGCACCAAGTCCTGATCATGACCCATAGATTCATGAGGTGGTTAAGCTCCATAAGTGTATTCTCCCTAAAAATTGATTCTGTCGCAATAAGTGAGATGGATATTGTCTGATTTGAACTACTGATATCACTATTTAAAGTGAACCCCACGTATTAGTATCAAGAATGTGATATTTCATGTCCCAAGGAAATAAATTGTGAATGTAATATATCATAAGATGTAGAGGAACATGCTCATATATTCCAACTTCATGGAGAATAAAAATGTGACAAATATGTTATTTCTCAATGAATGGTGGCTCCATGAATATATAAGTTTTGGAATGATAAAATCTCAAGATTAGTAGCATAAGTCATTGTTATAGACCTTGCTATGATAAAAAGTTTTAGAGTAATACCCTTTTGATTTGACCCGTTCTTATTTTTTTATATCTGATAAGCAATTTCATTATCTTGATATTGTTATTTTCTATCATCATCTTATTTTTTTATCTTTATATTTTTATTATTTAATGATTTAAATTTTACCGTATATTTAAATGAAATTTTCAATAAAACTTAAAATTGAAATTTCAAATTAGATTGTGATATAAAAAAATTCAAAAGTACTATTAAAAATTTTATTTTTATTTTTATTTTTCCTAATGTATGGAAACCAACACATTTTTGTGGGCTAAGTGGTATGTCCTAAGATTTTTGTAAGGAGAATTCTAGCATGGTGGACTTTGGATTCTCGACATCATAATGCTGCCACGTGGCTACTTCAGAATCATGGAAAGGATGAGCCTCCATTGAAAAAAGGGAGAGAAGAGAGAAAATAGTATCAGAGAAATCCACTGCTCACTTCCAACATCAAATTCAAACATGTCCATAGCTTTATCTCAGCAGAGCTTCTTCTTCAATGCTCTGTCATCAACCCACTTCCCCAAAAGGAAGATCTTCACTTCTGTAACCTCCACTATCTCATGCAGATCCCCATCTGATGATTGTGATGGTGATTCCCCCAGGTATGTTGTTTTCTAGTTTGGTTGCCCGGAAGCCTCAGGAAAAAGTAAAGAAAAATCCCAACTTTGTCAGTATTTTTGTTGTTGTTGTTTGTTGCTTTAATACTAAAAGAAAATTTAAGAGTGTTGATTTCCTCAATTTTGTGTTATTTCTTGTTTGGTTGCTCAGAAACCTCAGAAAAAAGTAAAGGAAAAGCCAAAATTTATAAGATTTCTTTTTTGGGAGGGGGGTTGATTTAATGCTAAAAAGAAAAGATAACCGTATTAATCAGCTCAATTTATGTAATTTCTTGTTTGGCTACTCGGAAACCTTGCAAAAAAGCAAACCAAGATCCAAACCTCATTAGAATTTTTGTTGTTGATTTTTTTTTTTTGGTTGATTCATTGCTAAAAAGGAAAGAAAATTGTATTAATCAGCTCGATTGTACGGCTAGGCAAGTGGGGAACTTTCAAACGTGTGATTTCACTTCCATTTCTTTGGCTGAGTTTTCTGGGCAACCAAACAAAGTTAGGGTCTCTTTTGGGGTTTTTTTACTTAATTTTTCTGACAAAATTGTGCTTTGGGTGTTGGGTGTGCAGGAAGAGGGAGAATCAATTGGCAAAATTGGCAATGGTAACATTGGCAGCTGGAGTGTTGACACTGGGCTCAGTTCATGAGGCCTCTGCAGCCAAGACTGGTGGCAGAATCGGGGGTCAGGCTTTCCGGTCGGCTCCTCCTCGTGCATCCTCCCCTAGAATCAATAATTCGAGGTAATATCATTGAACTCTGAACTGAACTGTTTTAGATTCCAATTGCTTGAGCGCCCATTACTGCTATTATGTATAAATAGAGTTCCTTCCCCAACGAAGGCCATTATCTTGGATGACTTGATGTGTGTTGTGGAAAGTACAGGTTGAATAGTGCTAAAAGGATTTTTTTCACATTTATTGAATATTAATGCGCTAAACAATTCAAAAAAGTCGGTTAGGATTCCACTTCTGCAAATTGAATCTGATTGAGTTTAGGAAAATGCTAAATTCAGCAAATGAACTTGCTCCTTTGAAATGGTTGTTGTTTCATAAGTTAGTACTGAAATGATCATATTCTTTTGAGGCCTCTTGTACTGCATCTTGTCATAGAAATTTTCCAGTAATAAATCAAATAATATTGTTATTGAGAGTGGATAAGTTTACCATATGATGTGAAATATCAGTCTGTGTTTTCATAGCCTGTTATATCTTCCATGAAAGATTTTTCTTCCATGAAGTCACTTGTAGTTGAAAATAATGGTGACTATTGTGTAAACAACATAATCGGGTAAAATTTTAGGTCGATGTGATGTTTTGTAATGTAGAGAATTAGTTGGGCTCACCTACCTATGCTCTTGTTCTGAGCAATTGGCAAGTTGATGCATTCGAGATGCAGAACAAATTCATTAGCAATCTCAGTAATCTGGATAGGTTAACTTGGGAACCTTCACCTATCTCCTAATCATTGTAAACACCGTCGAAGAATCATCATATTTTTAACGGGAGAGCTCACTAAACTTGTGCCTTGCAAGTTGGATTTTTGCTTTAATTCCATTTTCACCAACTTAAAAGTAAGATCTGATTTTCCAAGTAAATGTGTTCTCATATGGGCATTTAAAAGTAACCGGATACACTACTGCCCATGATGATCTAATTTGGGGGGTTTTGGCAACCCATTTCTCATATCATTCTGTTGATGTTGGACATAAAAAGGAGGCCTTGTGCATGCACAGCTACTTTTTGAGAAGCTTGATTCAGATTTGTCCTTTTCTAGGGCTTTATTCTCCAAGTCCTTCTCTTTCACATCTTGCTGCCCTTAGTGACTAAATAAATGCCGACTTCCTTTGTATTTGATGTTGTCCACCATGATGACGAGACCTTCTAGAACAGATCTCAAGTAAGAATAGAAAAGTGAGACGACTAACCCATGATTCAACAGACCTTGAGCGGCCTGTATATGACACTAAGCTCTTTGACACAGTCCCGGGTGTGCTTTTGAGTCCAAGTGTCATCAGCTGGTCCAATATAAAAATATGCAATATGACAACGAAGCATGAGAGTGCAACACTGTCCTGCAGAAATCTTTGTGGGCAGATGAACAAGGCCTCCTTCCTTCTTCCACGTTTTTATCAATTCTGGTAGTTGGAAAGCTTCAAACTTCCAAAGGCATTTCCAGCTCTTCTCATTGATGCAGCCCCCTCTTTGGAGTATCTGTTGGAAAAATCTGAAAACTACAAAGGCAGTTATAGCACCATCTTAATAGCTATATAAAGGTGACACTAAATATGGGATGAAAAATAATAAGTTTTTTTTTTTTTTTTTTTTTTTTGTCTAATAGATTGACTATACACACAGTTTATATAAGAGATTACAAGAGAAGAAATAGGAAACAAGAAATATAATAGGAAACTAACTTATTCCTAAATCATAAAACTATCTATTTACAGAAATAGGAAACTAACATAATAGGAAAATAATTCTCCTATTCTATTTACAGCTCAACAAAAGGAAACCAGGGTACCATCAATTTTTTATTATACGAGATGTGTTGACGATGAAGGAGCAGGTTACAGTGTAGAGGATTTTCCTAGTTGTGTTTGGCTGTAGGTGTATTGCTAATTATTTGGTTATAGTTAGATGTTATAGTGATCCATTAAGTTGGTTGAAGTGTAATTTTATTCTTGTGAATGAAGTCCACTTGTTAGTTGCTTTTTAGCTGCTCTTTATTTTACAATTCAGTATTAGAATGCTATTATTTTTGTATGGCCGAATTGTAGAAAAAATAGCAGAAGTTCAATGCCAAAACATAAAATAAATGAGCATAAGTTCCGCCTCTAGCCAAGTACCACAACCTAACCAAAAAAGTTGCATTGTAAGCCAAAATCACCTAAACGAACAGCCCCAAACAAATACTAATTGAGAAATACCCACATAGAACCTAAGAATTGTAGCCTTTCTTTCAGTAAAACCCACATTCATATGGGGGAAAAAGGATGTGGGAACGAATTGAATGAGAACCAAGGTTTTCCTTTATATGAGCCATTGAAGGGTGGTACTGTAAATGCTTTTGCAATTTTTGGGTTTCTTCTTCAATGAGGATAAGGGGGTGGGGGCTCCAAATCGAAGGCAATGAAGGGGAAGGAATTGGCAACTTACAGGAGGTACTGGGCTTATTTCTGCCTTTGGGGCGCTGAAGTTTGCCATCACTGGCAGTGCAGGAGGACAAAGGATCTTCGAGAAGGTAGTGGATCCTGCATCTAACTATATTCTCTTAAGATTCCCCCTTAACACTGATTTTATTTTTAATTTAGTTCTGTAAAGCCCAGAGCCTCAGAAGGGGAGACAAGCCCTTCAGGAACATTGTAAGCATCGACAGTCACAGAGTTGCTGCTGAAATTTTGTGAGCTATGCATTGGCTAGCCCCTTTATGGACATTTTTCCTACTTGCTTGTTTCTCATTATTGTTTGCATCTCTTTTTCATTGCTTTTCAGCACTGTGCATTTGAAATGCCCCTTCGAACTTTATCTGTTCTCTTGTAATGTCTTCTTCATCTAGGACAAAGGTCAGATGAGACACCTTAGGCCAGGGGCAGACAGAAGGGGGGCCAAGGGGGGACCACTGCCCACACCCCCCCTCCCCCCCCCCCACAACACCAACTTTAGAAATAAAAATATAAAAAAATAAAATTATATGTAATATTAAAAAATAATAATTAGATTATGGTTTTTATTTGGCTAAAAAAATAATATTACATTTTTTTTTTATAGCCACTGCCCCCCCCAAACTTTAAATCCTGTGTCGGCCACTGGCTTAGGCTGGGCTTCCATTATGTGGTCAACTCTCTAGGTTGTAATCTTACTTCTTTATGCTAACTTGGCTGAATGTCTTGTCTGCCACAATCCTGTAGATTTATCTACTGTCCTCGGCTAACTGGATTCTGATTCATTATTGTGAATTAAAATGATGTTTTTCCCTTCTCTTGTTCTGGACTTGGTTGTAATTTATTTTATTGAATTTCCTCTTCAGTTTTCTCTTACAGATTATCCTCAAAATATTTTGTTTCTAGTAGTATGAACTGTTGAAATGTCCACCAAGATGAAGCTTTATTCCTTTCATGGTTATTATCATCTTATCAAACTTGTTTTGCAATTTATTATGCATGAGAACATTATAAAGACATCTGAAAGTTCAAAAGTGACTCATCGTGGGTTTGATATCCCACAACTTAGAAGGAATGAAAAAATCAAGGTTTGCTTTTGTTGCCTATTAGCTATGTGAGTCGTGCTCGTAAGTTTGAGCAAATTCGACTAACAACATTTTTAGGATGAAGTATACCCAGTGCAAGATGTTGATTCTTCCTTTAAACCATACCTTTCTACTATGGTGCTCGGACAACTAAATTAGGTTTATATTTCATATTATCTCATATAACTTAACTGTTCATTGGAGAAATACTCTGTTCCATTTTTGTACATGGGCATTTATTCTGCCTTCCAACATTGCATTTTGGTTTGCCTTGCAATTCTCCAAGTTCAATCAAACTATAACTCAAGCCACCTTAGCTGTTGGGTGCTATGCCATAGACATCAAACCCACAAGACCAGAGATGGTGCGAATTGCTTTACATCTCAAACATCCAAATTGATAGGATTGACTCTTAACAGCCATCACCCGACCCTGCTGCCAAATTCGTCACTCTGGAGGGAGGAAAAATTATTGTATTTCCATATAACTTACTGACCAGCTCCTAACTGCTGCATTTTGACCTGTGATTTGCTCATGTAAAAAATTTATGCAATCAGTTTGTTTCTCCTAGCCTTTTTATTTTATTATTGAGTTTATTACCCTGGTTTTGACATGGCCTTGATTTCCCATGTTGAAGCTGGGAAATCTGAACTTGTCATTGATTGACAATGACTGGATAAATGATATGATTTTACTTCATGCTTGCAAATTTAAACATTTTTTGGCCTTTGGAAATGTATTAGTACAATTTTTCCCATAGAACAAAAATTTATTAGAACAAGGAGTAATAAGAAGAATCAGAAGCCATCCATTAAATGAAACTATGACAGAAACAAAAGGCTAATGAATGCCCAAACCAAGAGCTAAACCCAACAAATCCCTAGTTTGGATGCTTTCTGTTCTAGGATTTGAAAATGAGAAAAACTGCATACGAAGAAACAAATACTAGTAGTAGTTCAGGAACCATTCACACATGCAGGCAAACAAACCATGAATAGTGTCTTTTGAAGACAATAAACATGAGTTTAAAAACTCAGGACATCCCGCTTAACAATACTTAGAAACCATGTTGAATAACCTATTTTCCTAAAAGCTACAGCTATTTGGATTTCGGCCCATAATATATATGATGCTCTCTAATACCTGGCAATGTATGTCATGATCTCTAACAGTGTAGTTATCAAAAAGTCAACTTTAAATGGTTATATATTTACATGGAGGATCTTTCTAAGGATTATGAGATACAACTTAACTTACATTTTCTTTCATGTCATTTTGCTTACAATTCTTTTTTTTTTTTTCTTTCAGCAAATAACCCCATTTTGGATTAGTACCTCAACACCCTGCTCTGTAAAACTTGTTCCTTGATTGATTCAAAATCTCTGTTTTGTCAGGACCAACATTTACGTAAATCCACCAGTGGCACCACCTCTAGTTGGTGGTTATGGATTTGGCTATGGTGTACCATTCTATGGCGGGTGGGGTTGGTCTCCATTTTCATTTTTTGCCCCAGGTCCTAGTGTTGCCATTGGCGTTGGAGGTGGATTCGAAGTTCTAGTTCTATTTATGTTCCTTGGTGCTGTTGCTGCTGTTATAAGGAGATTTGCTGGATCAAAAGACGAGGACGACGACTACTATTGAGATAAAAAACAAGCTTTTTGTATAGGATTATATCAAGTTGATGAAGGTGCTACAATATTGTATATGGTAATGCCATTGTGGGATCTTGCAAGCCTAGAAATATCATGTAATGTAATTACTTCAAAGAGACCATCTTGTAACTGCCAGTGCTACAGTCCACTGTTCTTTTTCCTGGTAAAAAAGAACTGCATCAGAGAATGGAAACAAAAAACATAATTTTTTGCCTAGCAAAACTTCGCATAGTAAGTGCCTCCTCCTCTTGACAATGAGATCATGTCTGATAATTTAACCAGGTTCTTTAGAGCTCTCGTGACATTAAAATGGGAGAAGTGTCTTTTCATATACTCATATATATATATAAACCACAAAATAGGAACTTAAAGAGATGAAACAATAGTATGTTTGAAAACCGTTTTTGAAAACTATTTTTTATTATTATTATAAGAACTTTTATACTGTATATAATTGTATAATAAGTCGAGAAAATTATTTTTTATATTTGAGTTATTGAAAAAACCAAAAAAATGATTTTACTAAACAAAGTTTTATTTTTAAAAAACAATTGATAACCATTTTTAAGAATTGCTTTAAAAAATATTACCAAACCTACCCTATTTGATATGGGCATGTTTGGTCAGCAATTGGGCTTTCTAGTAGATATTTTACTTCCCAATATGTGGGGGCATTGGTGGGGTTTATATTATTATAAAATTCAAGTCCTTGTCCTTTTGTTTTGTCTTTTTACCTAGGGTGTATTGTAGTTGCGGTGAAATATAGGAAACCATGGACTTCATGTGTTTTGTCCTTCAATTATTTTATTTTGTTTAAATTTTTTGGTTTGTGGTCCCATGCTACCCATGTTAGTTTTGCAAACTTTTCTTTTAGATTCAAGGGATTTTACGAATTCACATTTTGGACTATTGTGATTTCAAATTGAAAGATTGAAAGATTTTTTTGTAATAATTTTAAGGTTATGTTTGGTTATCGGAAAATTTGAAGGAAAATGTAAGGTAAAAAAAAAAAAGGAGGAAAAATAGAAGAAAATAAAAAATAAAACAAAATGAAAAATAGATTTAAAGTTAATAAATTATTTGAAATCAATTTCATTTATTTTAGTTCAATGATAAAAAGATTAAGAGTTTATTTGGGAAATATTTTTTAGAACAAATTTCTGTTTTCTAAAACAAAAAATATGAAAAACACGTTTGACAATCAAAAACTAGTTTCTATTTTATATTTTTAAGAACATGAAATATGATATTTTCAAATAACTTCTTTTTAGTTATTTTTTATTATTTTTACTTGTTTCTTTTAAGAAATAATTATATAAACATATAGAATAATTTAAAATAAAATATTAGATATAAAATTATTTTAAAAATATATTTAAACTATTAAAAATATATTAAAAGCATTTAAGGTTTTCAAATTAACTTTTGTTCTGCAAAAATCAGAAAATATTTTTCAAACACAGTTCTCAAAAATTATTTTTTCAGAATTATTTTCGAAAAAATACCGTAAACAGATCCTAAACGATTTGAAAATGCACAAGTTTTTTAATAGATTTAATTATATTTTATTTTATTTTATATTTTTCATAGAACAATTAACATGAAAAAATAATTTCTTTTAGCATATATTTTTTTCTTAATATTTTTAAAGAACCAAACATAGCTAAAAGAAAAAAAAATAATCATACATGAACAAAACAAAACACAAAAATAAAAACATACACTGTGCTTTTCCTTTTAATCATAATTTTTACAACAAAAAGAAAAAAAATAAAGCTTTTTTTAAAAAAAAAATCCTCTAAAATTCACTTTTAAGACTATTTTGATTATTA